>JADRCH010013564.1:0-48504 GCA_019843965.1 Rhynchomys soricoides
AACCCTCTATCCCATCCTCCTATCCCTGAGTCTATGAGGGTGCTCCCTACCCACCCACCCACTCCTGTCTTCCCTCCTTAGAATTCCCCTACATTGGTGCATTGAACTCCCTCAGGTCCAAGGGCCACTCCTCCTACTGATGTCCAACAAGGCCATCCTCTGCCACATATGCTGCCAGAGCCATGGATCCCTCCATGTGCAATCTTTGGTTGGTGGTCCAGTTCCTGGGAGCTCTGGGGAGTCTGAACAATTGACACTATTGCTCCCTCCATGGGGTTGCAAACCTCCTCAGCTCCCTCAGTCCCTTCTCCAACTCCTCCATCTGTGACCCCGCACTCAGTCCAATGGTTGGCTGCGAGCATCAGCTTCTGTATTTGTCAGGCTCTGGCAGAACCTCTCAGGAGACAGCAGTATCAGGCTTCTGTCAGCAAGCACAATAGCATCTGGGTTTGGTGTCTGTATATAGCATAAATCCCCAGGTGAGGCAGTCTCTGGATGGCCTTTCCTTCAGTCTCTGCTCCACACTTTGATTCCATATTTCCTCCTGTGAGTATTTTGTTCACCCTTCTAAGAAGCACTGAAGCATCTACATTTTGGTCTTCTTAATGGGAATCAAATGGTCTGTGATTTGAATCTTGGGTATTCCATACTTAACACTAATTTTTAAAAGAGTAAAGCATTTTAATTTGTTTGGTAATTTTACTTTTCATAATTTTGTGTGTTCAAGTGAAAAATACATCCAGATAATAATAAAAAGACCACTGAAGAGGAAAAGTATTAAAAAAAAATAAAGGAGCTGTGAAATGCTCTCTTCTGGAAATGACATGCCTATTGCATATATGAACTCCTGGTAGCTGTGGTCACTTATACAAGAATTGCACAAGATCAAACCAAGGAAATTCTATTGGGGTGTAGGAAGATAGGCTCCTGAAACCTCATACTTATCTGAGTAGCTGTTGATGATATACCATCAAGGGACAAGGAGAGCTACCTTTCTTTAGAATGTGGTAACTGTTAATTTTTCTTATGCCCCAGTTGATCACCATGGTCATGCATTTATGGCTAGCACTAATTATAATAATTGGGATAAGTAAATAAACATCTGTGAAAGGAAGAGATGAAATTTGAAGGAAGATATAAGAAAGTTCAAAGGGAGTGAGAGATGGGAGAACCATTGAGCATTGTATACCTGTATGGAGTTTAATAATAAATAAAACTAAATGTTTAAAATGTATTTGTTTTATATTCCAGAGCCAAAACACATATGGATCTTGAATTGGAAAATTTGTGAATGATTTTAATTCGGGTCTAAAACACCTCTAAACCAAGTATACGGATCATATCAGACTAGATGTGTAACAAAAGTTTTCAAACATGCTAGGATACTGCCCTTGCACAATTTCCTTGCTTACCATCTGTCTGTTTCACAATCCCAACTACTTTTGATTTCATTTTTAAAGATGCTTTTTCCTATACATGTACTGTATTTACTTCATTTCCACAAGTCTGTCTCACCTCTCCAAGTCTTATGTCCCTCTACTTCCTTCCAAATTTATGACCTCTTCTATAATTGTGATTTTTTAACACATACTGTACATGTTATATATACACCTTGTCTAGTCTGTTAGTGTTTTTCATATGCATATGTGTTTAAGATTGACATTTTGTAGTTAGATAATAAATCAGCAAGTTCAATCCCTGGAGAATACTAATTATTTGTCTCAGCAGCCATTGGATGTCTATAGCACTTTATCTAGAGGTGCGGCCTTAAGAGCTTTCCCATATCTATGTTGATATATTAACAAGTTTTGTCATTATACAGATCTTGTTTAAGAAATCATGTTATTGTGATTCTATGGATGTACCTTCCCTGCCACGTTTAAAGAATAATTGCACAGCAGATGTCCTGATCCTCTGGATCTTTTAATTTTTCCACCCCTCTTGCCAATTTTCCTGACACATACGTGTAGAACACTGTGCTGTAGATGATGTATCAGTTGGAAATGAGCCCTCCAGAGTGAGTTGTTCTCTTCACTTTGAGCTACTATAGATATCTGTGATGGTCTTTATCTGCTGCAAAACTTACCTTTATTATTGAACGGTGAGAGCTATACTTACTTATAGATATAAAGATCAGTTTTCCAATTATAATTAAAAACTATGTTGACGTAGGCAAATATCAGTAGTAGGATCTTTTCTAGGAACAATGATCTCTGTAGACGTAGTTTGTTAGGTTTAGAGTACCAAGCATGAATTTCCTCACATTGAATAAACATTAAGTAAAATAGACACCTGTTGGTTACCTTCAAAATGTAAGTGCTGTGATTGTACCACTGAGGACAGGTTGCTGAGGTGGCCCTTGTGGTTGAAAGGCTTCAAAATTGGCCAAAACTATAGATTATTTTCTTCCTTGACTGCTTGCATAACAACTTTGGATATTGTGAAAACTGGTCCTCAAGAAGGATATTTCTGGGTTAGTTAGTTCCAGCCTGAATCCTCTAAGTCATATGTGTGAAGTATGTGGGAGTCTTCAGCAATCATGCCTAATCTACAAGTTGTGGAAAGCAAATAAAGGCAATGGCAACAGACTCTATAGTTTTAGGGTTTCTTAGAGTCACCTGGGTTTAATGAGTTTATTATTTCAATGTTTGAAAACAAAACTATAATATAAATATTATTGTGTTTACAATATTGCAACCAATAAATATTTTTCTTTCCCACTTTATGCATATCAAGCAAATATATGCATTTATTTTTAAAGATGATATTAATAGTTTGCTATATTTATTTTTGAAGATTTTATACATGTTTACAATGTACTTTGAGTATATCCATCACCGTCTCCTCCTTCCAATTCTCCTGCTCCCCTCAACTTCCTCCTTTTTCTTCTGTAAATAGTATGTCATTCTTTTTTATAACACACCAAGTAAAACTAGTTCTCCCATATTCATGGTATAGGGTCATTTATTGGTGAATTGCAAACTTATCGATAGACATACTCCTGTGTTTCTTATTTTTCTGTTGCTGTGACAAAAACAAATAAACAAACAAAAACACATGACCATATGACTTATGGAAAAAATAGTTTATTTTGACTTAAAGTTCTACAGGGTGAAAGTCCATCTTGGGAGAGAGCCATGGCAGCTAATGGCAGCCATGGTGATAGGAGAAAGACACTAAAATATAACATATCAATAACAAGAACAAAGCAGTAAATAGCATGAAGTGATACACTTTCTCAAATAAGACTTCATAACCTTTGTAAACAACACTATCAACAGGGGACCAAATGTTTAAATGCCAGAGATTATAGGGGGTATTTCTTATTAAAACTATCAGTAAGTATTTCTTTCTGTTTTTGGAGAGAAAGAACATGAAGGTGGATGAGGAATGGTATCTGGAAGGAGCTAGATGAAGGGAAATATAATATCATTAACAAGCATTGAATAAAAACATCACCATCCTGGACAAACGTGACTTTTCTTCCTTAATAGCCATCAACTGTTGTTATATCACTCTTCCCAGAGGTAGAATGTTGGGATCCCCTCCATCCTCCATGCTGAAGAACTTAGCACCCTTGTTTATGTGCATTAATGATAGGTAATTGAAGATACTTTGAGTTTCTGTGTATAACATCCCTGCCATGTACAGAGTACTCCTTTCACAACATCCCCTAACCTCTGGATGCTGTATTTTTTTCTATTATTTTCTGTGAAGCTCCTTGGACCTTTCTTGTGGGAGTTGTTATGTATGTTCCATCTGCTGTTTAGCACTCACAGTCACTTGTCTCAGCATATTAAGTGGTTACATGTCCTTCCATTAGCATTCACACTTTGCATTCAACAGTACAAATCTATGGATTCAGACATAAATATTTTGAAGAGAGTTTTATATATATACATATATATATATATGTATATATATAAACTTTTTTTAATTTTTCACCATCCTGACACTATTGTTAAGTCCTATGATTTACATTTTTGGGAATAAAGAAGTGAAAAGTTCTATTATGAAAATTTGAAAGTCTGAAAAATGTTGAAGATTGAAAAATGTGGCTTAGGGGCATGTCAGACAAACAGCCATCTTAAACTATAGTCCATTTGGTTCCATCCTGTAGAAGCCCAGATTTGGGAGTATCAGAGGGCAGACCATGGCTCTAGCTAAGCGAACAGAGTTAGCTGCCATATATATATGTTGGTCTGAGATGCTTACAGTCATAAGGAACTTTTTTCCAAAGCTACAATGAGACCTAAAAGTCTAAAACTTCTAAACTGGGTGTAAAATTTACACACACACACAAACACACACACACACGTGTGTGTGTGTGTTTGTGTGTGAGTGTGTATTTCTATGTTAAAAATAAAAAAAGGAAGCACAATGTCACAAGACATTTTGCTTATGTGCAATTTTGCTACATTTACCAAAATAAAAATAAATTTTTCCATAATAGTTACAATTTTAAATATTCTTTATAAAAAAGATCAAAATAAAACATATGTAAAAAAAAAAAAAAAAAAGGACTAAAACAATTAGATTCTAGATTAGAGACCATAGAACAGATATTAGAGGATTCTTTGAATCAAAAGAGGAAACCTTCAAGAGAATCCAATCTGGAACTTACAATAACATCAAACAGATAGTACCAGATCATGCTATTGATACATATGCAGAATTCCAATGGGGTTCTGACTTGAATTATGAAAAAGATGATTCTGAGATTTCACATTTATTAGAGATGATGACTGTCTTAGAGATGCCTTTGCAGATTGGGGCTGATGGGAATATATATATATATATATCCATTAAAATATAATAATTTTTGGACATTATTATATAGAATATGTTACAGATATATCTTACAGTCTTACAGGACAAACAATTCTGGATAAATCTAACAAAAATTTAAAGATATTCATAGAACAGAAGAAGGTTAATGAATATCCCGGGGATAGATTAAATGATGTACTGTTGGCTATATTATATCTTTGACTTGGAAATAACATTTGCTTTTTCTGAGTACTCAGTATTGATAAGTTATTTCTCCCCCAGAAATTTGCTAATTCAAGGCTGATTGGAGTATATATAGAAGAAGGTTTATTGGTAAACCGGTTTTGGGTAAGTTCACTGGTCTATAGGAATGAGGCCAGGGAAGTTACCCTGGGGAGGGAGCTGGTGGAGCGGGGGAAGAGAAAGAAAGATAGCAATAGCATATGTGCAGAGAGAAGGGGGTGAGAGGAAGCAAGAAGGGAAGAAGGAGGTGGGGGAAGATGGAAAGATTAGAGAATAAAATGTCTAGTTTGTATAGGAAAGAGCCTCTGGAGGCTCTCTGGGCTAGAAAGTTCAGGAAATAGGGCAGGGTATGCCAGGAGAATCTAGAGGCCAGGTCCATTTTAGTATGTTAAATATGCACCTCAGCCACTTGTCCGGGGAATGAATCCTAAGATGCATTGTTATGCAGGAGAACATAAACTCCATTTTAGGCCCTGGTCTGACCTCAGAAAGAAAGTCATCAGTCTCTGGAATTAGGCAATAAGTTACTAGCTCCAGGAACAAAGCCATAAAATCCCTCATCCAAAGAACAGCTTGTAGATAACCACAAGAATGGGAAATATATTATGTTAGCATGGGCCTACTCTGCTGGGCAGCTCTATATTGTTTTGGTATCTCATCCTGTGGTTAAATGTTTGTGACATAGGAAGGCAGACCACAGACCACATGGCACAAGCCAACCAGAAACCAATCGTGTAGATTTCCCAGGACCCTCTAATGTAATTAATCTTAGATTATCTAACCTAGTCTCTATGGTCTCACAAAATATAAAAGAATTAATATAGTAGCCATTCAAAATTGTACTATGTCACTGCTTTGGCTCCTACTAATCACATTAAAAATTACTTCTGTAAAATTCCCTAGCCCTTCATAAAAAGGGGCATGTGAACTCCAGGGTCACCGTATTGGATGGATGATTGACCCCCACATACTAGTTGTTTCTGCAGAATAAATGCTCCTTGTCTTTATATACTATTTGAATCTGGGGTCTTCCTTCAGCAATACTCAGACTCTAACAGAATCAATCCAATTTTATTGTTTTATAAATCTAATGAAGTGTTGGAAGAGTTTTAACCTATTAGAATGTTTTCTAGTCACACTATGCTTCATAAAATCTTCATTGAAAAAATATTTTCTAGGCCGGACAGGGGTGGTGCATGTCTTTAATCAGAACACTTGGGAGGCAGAGGCAGAGGCAGATTTCTGAGTTCAAGCCCAGCCTGGTCTACAGAGTGAGTTCCAGGACAGCCAGGGCTACACAGAGAAACCCTATTTCAAAAAAACAAACAAACAAACAAAAAACAAAAACAAACAAACAAACAAAAAATCTGAAAAAGTATTTTCTAAAAATATGTGAAACTATTTTTTGTGGGATGACGCCCCTATGCAGCATTGGAAGACATCAGAGCCTACAGAGATAAACAATACAGCATAACTTGAAGCCAAGCTACATGCTTTGTTATCGCTGAATTTCTATTCAAATTATTACTGTCTTTCAAATAATTTGATTTATTTAGTGATATTGTTTACAGATGAGATGTGAGGAGGTTAGCTTGCCTGTGGTTATATTTATGTTTGGTCATGTGACTACTTCATTAAAAGCAAATCAAAGACCAGACTCTATACCAAAATTACAATACATATTTCTTATTCTAGTACAATCTAAGATGGATTTTAGGTATCATTTAGATGGCAACACTTGACCTAAAATGCTGATGTAGTCAGCCTAGTTCTCCTACTCTGCAAAGTAGCAATATATCCCAATGAAAGCAGATATAGAAGATTCATGTACATCCCAATTTTTGTTGATTTTAATATTTTTAACTTTGTACACACAACTTTATTTCACTTCTTTAATTTTATTAGTTTGTAGTCAATTTTATACCCTTTTCTCTTCTTTCTTATCAATTTCCCTCCTTCTGAAACCATTCTTTTCCACAATCCACCTCTTTTTCTCAAATATTTTGTGTGTGACACAATGAATATAAAAACTTTCTTGCCAGAGTATGAGTGGGAAGTATCTACAAAAGCAAGAACAATTTCCCAGAGACCACAACCAGTAAGAAACTAACACTCCTCTCCAGTAACTAGTAGCTGTCAATAGTTTCTTAAAAAGAATATAGGGTCCCAAAATGGATGGCTCAGTCTTCTGCAGATCTTATGAGTATTTAGAAAGCAGTTTAAAAAGGAGTCTACTTAGCAAAACAATAGTAGCTAGTTTCCCTCTAGGGTTTATGACCCTAAAATACTGGTGACTTTTCATCCTTAGCTGCAATATTTTATTCTTGTTGTTATTGTGTGTTTGTGTGTTTTGTTTTGGTTTTGGTTTTGTGTGTGTGTTTGTGTACATGTGCATGTGTGTTTGTGTGAGAGAGAGAGACACAGACACACACACACACACACACCACACACACAGAGAGAGAGAGAGAGAGAGAGAGAGAGAGAGAGAGAGAGAGAGAGAGATTGTCTCTCAATATTTCATGAAGAGGAAAAGTAGACAAGCATGAGAAAGACACATAAGGAATTTCTGATTTTTTTCAGTGGAAAGAATGTGAGAAATTATGGCTTGGCTTCAGAACATCTGAACAAAATGTAAGCATTTTCTAGGAACAAGTGTACAACAAAGGCTTGACTATTAACTGCCTTGTAGAAGGTACTGATCCTTCACTCCCTTTTTACATAGTGGTTCTTATTGTGGAGTAGATCATTTGTCTCTGAAAATAAGTATGAGGAATGGATATCTGGTGTGGCTTGCCTAGTTACTTAATGGAACTGTGCTTCTAACATTATGAAAACAAGAGTTCAAAATAAAACCTTTTTTCTGGCTTTAATGTTTCAAACAGCAAAGGTTAATTCTCTTATGTCACATATAAAACTTAAACACATTTTTATTATTTTAACATTCAGAGTTTCAGTGGGGCCTCTGGTAATGCCATATAAGGAAAAAAGAAATCATAATAGTCAGAAAAAGAATAAAAGAAGATTAATGAAAGATACCTATTTTTTACTCTTAATAACTTAAAGAGTATAATTTTTAAAAATTCTGCCAACAAAATTTAACGAGTTTCATTTCCATGTTATCTTCTCTATTGATTTTGCTTTTGCATGATTAAATAAATTCAAGTATATTAGGTCTATGGTATTAGAGCTGCCATGGTAATTTTAGGTTGGCTTGTTATAGTTACTATAATTTAAAAAAAATCACATTATCAAAGTGAAAGAGAGGGGGGTATAAACTCTGTCTGGATAGTTAAAAGAAGGCAGTAGAGAGAGCACATTTCTATATTAAGGAATTAAATGATTAAAATGATATTTAAATAATATAAAATCACAACTTGACCAAACACTTTACGATGGTTCTCCCTCCCAAATTTTGCAAATCTCCACTGTGACTCTTGACTTATTTTTCACACTCTTTGTATCTCCCCCTCCTTTCCTTTTGTCATATTTCTGTCTCTGTCTCTTAGTTAAGTTTATTTTTTCTATTTCACTTTCCTCCATGTCTTCTGTCTGAGTATTCCTAGCTGTTACATATGAACATAAAAATAGCATTCTGTTTCATTTGCCTATAGCTTCTGAGGTCTCTCCTGTCCCACTTTGGTATTTGGCATATGATACTTTCTATGGTATATGGAGTAGAACACTGTAGAGAAATTTCCATAGGTTTGAACATGTTGCATTCTGATTCAAAATATTCTTTCATTTTTTTCTACTAGTTTCCCAGTTTAACTTGAAATTCAGAAAGAAGAATCATGCAAACCGAATTTTGTCTACAAATTTATATTTTGACTTTGAAGAGATATCCATAATTCAAATTTGATTTTCATGATCTTTGGCTAGGAAAATATCTTGTTTATTTTTTGTGGATGATTTAAAGTATATTTTGCTATTATTAAAATTAAAAATGTTTTCTGAAATCTCAAAGATCACCCCAGTGACATCCTCCAGGAGGTCAACATCTCCTAATTCTCTGCAAACAGCCACCAGAGAAGACCAAGCATTCAAATTCCAAACACTTGTAGGGCACATCTCATTCAAACTGTCACAACTAAGTTGTGAAATCATAGTGCAATTGTTAAACTCTAGTTAAAGACAGTTTTTTCAGCCTACAATATTGGTGTTCTCTCTATAAAATGGTGTCTCCTTTTCCTGTCTAATGAACAAATCATAAAGTACTTGCTGATGTAAATATTGACTTCTTTATTCTGTACTTTAAAGTTTGTGAGTGTAAAATTTTAAAATTTATCAGAGACCATCCTAATTTTGTTCCACATTTTCCTAATGGCATTTTTCATTTCTTTATTTCTGAAAGTGTAAATTATAGGATTGAGCAATGGTGTCATGGTGCCATCAAACACAGCCACCTTTTTCTCAAAAGATGATGCAGATGTCGATCGTGCATATATAAATATGCATGGGACAAAGAATGAAACCACAACAGCAATGTGGGACCCACAAGTGGAGAGAGCTTTCCATCGCCCTTCAGAACTGTGACTTCTTAGAGAGAACAAGATGACACCGTAGGAAATTAGCAACATAGAAAAGATTATGATGCAGATAGATCCACTGTTGGCAAACACTAAGAGGCCATAAACATAAGTGTTAGTGCATGCCAACTCCAGTAATGGGAACAAGTCACACATGAAGTGATCAATGATATTGGGTCCACAAAAGGGTAGCTGCAAAGTGAAGATAATTTGTATGATAGAATGCAAGAGTCCCCCTGTCCATGCTATACCCACCAGAGTGCCACAGAGCCTCCAGTTCATGATGGAAGAGTAGTGTAAGGGCTTGCAAATGGCTACATAGCGGTCATAAGCCATGGATATTAGGACAATCACTTCCACTGCAGCAAAGAAATGTTCAGCAAAGATCTGTGTCATACAGCCTTCATAGGAAATGGTTTTGTTGTCATTGACAGAGTCAACAATCATCTTTGGTATGATGACTGAAGTAATGCATGCATCCAGGAAGGACAGAAATGCCAAGAAGAAGTACATGGGTGATCCAAGCAGTGCAGGGGTACAGATGATTGTCACTGCAATTATTATGTTGCCTCCAATTGTTGCCATGTAGACAAAAAAAAATACAACAAATACTATTTTCTGAACTTTTGGGTTCTCTGAAAGTCCCAGAAGGATGAACTCGGTTACCATAGTTTGGTTTGGCATGATACTCAAATCAAGTTTAACAGTTTTTCATTTATATATGTATTTAGCCATTTATGTATGTGTGTGTATTCTTTTTGTTCTTCGTGATGTGTGTGTTTTTGCATGTGCAGGTGCTATAATCTTTTTGTAGAGGTCACAGAACAATTAGCAAGAATAACTTTTCTTTTCTCTGTGAGTTCTTAAATTTGAACATAGGTAGGTGGTCAGTCTTGACAGCAAGTATCTTTGCCATTGAGACTTCCTTCATGCCAAAACTGTCATCATTTAAATCTGTAATTATTAGAAAAAATGCTTTTAAAAAGTTTGCAGTACTTTTAATAGGCATGTGCACTGATATACAAACTCATATTACTCAATTATATTGATATTTAGAATAAAAATTAGAAAAATCATTGAAAGGGATAGTTAATAATAATGTAGAATTGAAGATATCAATTACAAAACATTAAAAATAGTTTCATTTGTAAGATATGAGATGAAATTAACTTATTTGATGTAAAGAAAGAAATAGTTGACTTTTAAGTGTGAGCTTTTCTCATTCTCCAGTGGTTTCCTGGTATGAAATGTTAAAAGGCATCCTAAAACTACATTCTGTATATGGACAGAAAGGTCATAATAGATTTATTATGTCTGCCAGTACCCCTCCAAACACTCTGCTATACCGATTGATGAAGTTGCGGTATGTAATTTAGAATGCACATGGAAGTCCTGGACATATTTCAAATTTTCTTCAATGTCTAAACTGGATTAATTCAAATAGCATAATACAGAAATAAACATAATACAGAAGTCTATTTGGGAAGTATTTAGTCCTATACATAATGAATAAAAATGCATTATGGTATCTACTTTAACTCAGCATTTTAAAATATGACCATAGCTCAATAAAAATAATGTCTATTGTCATGATAACTCAAAGAATTCACAGAATGCTATTATTAAATAAATAACTAATTTAAAAGCAAAAATGAAGGTTACAGTTAGAAGGATGTGATAGGGGCCTCTGAGGGAATCTGAAGAGGTGGAGGTGATCAAGATGCATTTTGTACATGTACAAAATTAAACATAAAGACTTAGAAGACATTGGCCAAGCACCTCTGTACAATTTGGCTCATACAACTAAGCACATGATGGAATATATATTATAGCAGTCATGCTATAATATAGAGTCTTAACACTTCTTAGTCGCCTACAATATAGTATGATACCTTGTTTTGGGATAATTCTGTGACTTACAGGATTTGAAATCTGTATGAATTTAGTATATGAGAGATATTTGTAAACAGCTTAACTGCTAAGTGGGGTCACATTTGAAAACGTTAAAACACTGCTCTTGATGACATGTCTTTACAATTCTAATTATAATTCATTCTTTTGAAAGTCCAGCTTCCTTGTCTACTGAAATTCTTTCAAGAATCATTCAGATAAATAACCTAGCTTTTGAGCTCAGTTTTCTCCAGAATGTGTAGTTTGCAAAATGTATACATCCTCTTCTGCATGTACAATGCAGGTGTTATAAAATATAAATTTGGTATAGTAGATGTACATAGACATACTTTTTTAAAAAAAAATCTGTTCATAAAGCAGTGAAGCATTTATAATAAGAGAAAAAACAAAGTGATTTTAATGACTGTCACTTATAACGTATACAGTTTTACATGTTTATGAAGTACTAAAAACTCAAAACAAACAAAATACAGTGTTGTCTAATACTTCAAAACAATCATTAGCCATTTCTGTGTGTTTTAGATCTGTTTTTCACCACTATCTATAATGTAAACTCAGTACCTACACATATACTTTGGGTAAGAAAATAACAGAATATAAACCCTAAAATGCATTGTAATCATTCTAAGATAAATACAAATGTACTATTCTCATTTAAATATAGTATGACTGTCAGTGAATCCGAATGACTAGCATACTGGAACTTCTTTACTAGTACTTCTGTTAATCTTAAGTCAAACAAATAAAATATTAAGTGGAAAACACAAAATAGTTAAGTTGGCTTCCAAAAATGCAGGAAAAAGTCTTCATATGTGACATCCATTTGCCATCGAACAAGCTACTTCATATCAGTGGGCCACAATATAAACATTTAATATTTCATTTTCCTGAACAGTTTTTTTAAATCAGAAATAAATATTTTGCTACTATTATTAAAATAACACAGAAGTTAAGGTTGTACCAACCCTTGCTCAGGGGTCTTGTACAGCAGGGACTGTGGTCACTGAGCCAGCTCCTGAAGCAGTAACTTTGGCATGTGTGCCACCCATGCCTTGTTATGCATATTATTCATCATTTTCTTCTGGTTCATTTTAGTGACATGGCTAATTGTTACACCAGTCATTCTTCAAATAACAAAATTTCTTTTTTTAAGTGTGAAGCTTAGATGACATTAAATTCTATTAAAGGGACAAGACACAGTGTGTCCTTAGTAGTAGGTTTTAAGGAATGAGGATCTAACTCTCTTGATAGAGTGCTTGCCTGTCATTAGTGATTCTCTGGTTTTGGTCCACAGCACCACGTACACATCACAGACCTGGAATCCAGGCACTCTGGAGATGAAAAAGTGTGACCCAGAACCCCAAAATCATGTTTGGATTTATAAGGAGTTCAAGAATAATCTAGTGCATATGAGATCCTGTTTTTAAAAAGAGAAATAATTTAGACAAACCGATACTAAGATCAATCAATAAATTATCAGGCATTTCAAATAATAAATATTTTCATTACACTTGAAAATGATAAATTAAATACTTCTTTGAAATTAATCTTTGTGTTTAATTCTTTAAACCTATCACATTTTAATAATGGATTTTTGTGCACCACAAAAGATTGATTTCTTTTGTGTGTAGCTAAGCAAATTTCTTCCCATGATACTCTGGGAAGAATTTTTTTCTTAAGATTATCAAGCTTGCTCAACTCCCCTTAGTACTGTTCTATTAATTCCCTGATATCTCAATTTTACTCAGGCTATGAAATGTAAGAAAATGAACTTTTCTGTTTCCATTTCTTTCTTTAAATGCCTATATAACCCCTAGCCCCCAACCCCCCAACCCACACCCCCTACCCCCCGTCTCTCTCTCTTTGCTATGCTAATAATTCAGGTGCTTTTGAAAAAGAGACCAAGCCATTACAATAGTCACTAAAGCAATGTAGAGCTTCAAGCACTTTAATTTTCCTGAAGAGTCCTGAGGTTTTCAAAATGATGCTGTGTGTCCTCTGTGCTGTGTGTACAAGTGTAGTGGTGGAAAAAAAAATCACACTTTACTTTTGCTATCAATCATTTATAGATGTGTGTCTTAACCTTCCTAAGGCTACCACCCTTTAATATAATTCTTCATGGTGTTGTGATCCCCAAACACAAAACTATTTTCATTGCTACTTCATAACTGTAATTTTGTTAGTTATGAATTATACTGTAAATATATGTGGTTTCTGATGGGCTTAGGCAACCCTGTGAAAGGAGCATTTGAACCCACAAAATGTTAGAACTTATAGGTTGAGAAATATTGATATATAGTAAAGCAAAATTTAGTCCACCATGCCCATAACAACATTCAATATAAAAACTAATTCAATAAACAACTAAATCAATAAAAAAAGTCAGAATGGTTTATAAATCAGTACACAAATATAAATTACTTAGAAAGAACAAATTAAGGACTATTGGAAAGACAATAGGCAAAGATGCATGTGCAATTCTAAGTAACTTGGTTTCACTGTGAAGAAGGACTGAGGATATATTTAAATTATTTATAGTTCAGGACATAGAGAGTCAGGGGTGAAAGAAAGAGGAAGGGAAAAAGAAAGAGATGAATGAAGAAATAAGGAAGGAAGGGAAGAAGGGATGAGGGGAAAAGAAGGGAGGGAGAATCAAGAGCTTCGTAGTCTGCCAATATCACCTAGAGTTCTGGGCAGTCATTACTTTTCAAGTACTGTGTTCTGAACTCCAAATGCACACATTTGTTTGCTTCTATATCCAGAGACTTTTTCATACCATTCCTGATGAAGATGGCGAATCTGAGCTCCAGAGTTTATGCAATTATCTCAAAAAATGAAGCTATAACATCAAAAGTCAGAGAGAACATTAACCACAGTACGGAAACCACAGCATCCAGAATTTACACCTCTTTATCACACTATAAAAATTCTGTCTCAGAAGGAAAAATTGTAGCTTACAAGTGTCACCATATATTAGTCTGTGAAAAATCTGCACAGATACCTCCTGATTTCTATGCCAGAAATTGTGTTTACTGGAAACAAAAATAAAGTTAATATCCAACTCTTTCTTCTACATCTAAGAGTAGAAGAAAACACTGGCTGGCAGTGGAGGTAGAGGACATTTTAACTAATTTTCTGGTCCCGCCCTCAATTGGGAGTTCAGGTTAACATGAAAATGTAGGAGCCAAAGTTTCCTGCTTGAATGTAAGTGAAATTTAAAAAGACTTCCCCAGAGCTCCCGAACCAGTGAGATCGATTCTCAGTCCTCCAGGGCTTAGGGAGTGGCTTCTCACATGGGTGTTTAAGAAATGATTTTGAAGGCTTTTGAAATTACCTAAAATGGTCATAAAACTTTGATTTGCTAACCAAATTAAATATATATATATATGTGTGTGTGTGTGTGTGTGTGTGTGTGTGTGTGTGTTATAATGGATGAAATATGGTGTTTCATTGAAGTGTTCAAGCAAAAAGGTTTGCACACTTAGTAAATAGGAGACTTCTGTTGTAAGGAATCTGTTAACCTATTAGGAACATATGGTTTGTTATGGGAAAACAATATATCAAAATATATTGAGTTTATTTTCCAATTTATTCCTTTTCTTGTCTTATTTCTCTAGCTAGAACTTCTAGTACTATATCGAATGGATAGATAGAGAGTGGACAACCTTGTCTTGTCCCTGATTTTAGTGTTATTGCTTCAAGTTTCTCTCTATCTAATTTGGTGTTGGCTATTGGTTGCATATTGTTTTTATTATGTTTAGGTATGTGCCTTGAATACCTGATATCTCCAAGACTTTTAACATGAAAGGTTGTTATATTTTGTCAAAGGATTTTTCAGCATCTAATGATAATGTGATTTTTTTCTCTCAGTTTGTTTATATAGTTGATTACATCGATGACTTTCCTATATTGAACCATCTCTTAACGAAAAAAAAAGTTGTCAGAAGAACCATCATCTTCATAAATTTAAACACATGAGTTATTTTCTTTTAATTTAAATATTAAACAGGTATCCTGATACAGCCGGTCATTTGATTTAGATTTCATATTTCTCTGTCCCCAGTTCTCATTTCCATTATTCTTAGCATCTTTTTCTTTATAAGATTGATCCTCTCTCTACTGCTCAGAGGAGTCAGAAACAATTTTTGTTCTATTTTTTATACTGACATACTTCAGGTTCAGTTATCTGTGTCTGTTAGAGAAGCAGAGTACAATACCATGGTAATGAGATTGTGAAAAGGAATCAGGACAGAAAATGTAAAAATTGTTTTCCTCACAATTATAAAAATTGGGGAGAGTCTCTAAGTTCAAATTTAAGAGGGGGGGTTTCTACCCAATAAATTGTAAGCTATTTGAGGTTTGGAACATAAATTAATCTTACCTAAATTACCTCCTGTTTTAAAAATTCCATTCTCATCATTTATTATGGAAGGAGTTAGCAAAGGGGAAGTTTGGAGCTCAGTTCAAATTTATTTGCTGTATTGTACAAAGTATGTGATGTCTAAGCTATATGGTCTTGAACAACAAAGAGTAATAGTAACAGACTATATTGTTTTGGGTACTTTACCCAGAAGTTTTTATTGAATTATTTGTGGCTTCTAGGAGAAACATTATTCATACATTCAAGATATCTCCATTTAAATAGTATATTGAATTAGTTTACAAAATAGTAGACTCCCATATGACCCTCTCAAACATCTTTAGCTGGTGTTTGTTTGTTTGTTTGTTTACCCTTTCCCTCACCCGCTCACTCTTCTTTCATCCTCTATGTAAATCCCTGCTTACATCTTTCCACACCCACTATCCTTCACTTTGTGAATTTGAAGGAAACAGCTAAAGGTGAGAGTCAGACATAAATTTCTTCCAGTATTATAGTATTAGGGTTTATCTGATCTAGAATTACCTTTAGTGTTTTTCTTTTTTAATGAAATTAAGATACATGACATTTAAAGAATAAATACTTATCCTTGTTTTTTTTTTTTATTAGCTTGATGAATTGTTCCTTTAATTTGCATGCAATACCCATTTAAATATGTTTTAATTAATATTGGTTTGATGTCTATTTTCAAAAGATTGAATTGCCTGAATAAGCTTAGGCTTAAATGAAAATACTGAAGGTATCATAATACCTGACTTCACATCATTCTATAAAGTCCTAGTGACAAAGAAAACATGGTACATCATAAAAAGGAGTCACAATAACTTACAGAACTCAAATCCACAAGTAAATTTGTGAAGCCAAAGCCAACTAAGCCAAGTGTTAACATATATATATGTTGGAAAATGACAGCATCTTCAATAAATGGATACGATCTGAAGTAGAATGAAATTAGGCTTATTCCTCTGAAGCTGCACAAAATTACTTTGAAATTGATCAAAGTATTTAACTTAAAAATGAAGTCATTGTAACTGCTGGAGGAAAACATTTTGGGTAGACACTTTATGATATGGATATAGGCAAGAACACTTTGTAAAGATGTTGTTATAGGAAGTTGTCCCTATAATTGTCAAATGGAATCATAGTAATTGAAACAATGTTAGCAACTAGGTATGGTTGTACATACTTTTGATTTTAGCACTTAGGCAGAAGCAAGTAGATATCTGGGTGCTTGAGGACAGCATGGTCTGCATAATAAGTTCCAAGTGAGACAGAGCTACAAAGGTACATATTGAGATGCTATCTCAAACAAAACAACTAAGAAACATCTGTGTAGTAAGGGATAGTACTAAGAATCAAAAATCTTTGCTAGCTATACCTTATACAACGAACTAGTAACCATAAAGAGAATATCTTGTGTACATTATGGATGCATCACTTGCAAATTAAAAAGCCCATGGCCTATGGCTTAGGCAGGAAATAGAGGTGGGACATCCAGAAAGAGAAAGAATTCTGGAATAGAGCCATATACTAGGAAGATATAACTAGACTGACACATGGTACCTGAGCACAGGTGACCACGTGTCATGTGGCAGAATATAGTTTAAAATAAATGAGTTATCTTTAGTTATGATATCTAATCAGAGAAGAACCTAGCTATATGCCAAGGTATTTATAAATATAATTTGAATCTGAATCTTGTTTCAGAGGCATGGGACTGAGAAGAAGAACTAGGGCCTAACTTCAACAAAATGGTACCTAATGTGAGGCAGTACCCAAGTTTACAGCCTAACAAGGCCTGAAAAAGGGGTGGGGGCAGTGGTCAGCCTAGCAGGGCAAGAGGTCTGGTCTCTTAAAAACAAACAAACAAACAAATTAATAATGAAAACAGACCAAATCAACAAGTAACAACAAATCTTCCAAATAATAAATAGTCCAACGAATTAATAAAATATCCCACCCCCAAAAAACACATATGGCCAAAACATGCGTGAAAGTTTTCTGAATCTTTATCCATTAAATCTGTTTAATGATTTTAATTCTCAGGACAGAGGAGATGCCTAGGTAAACAGACACACTTGCTGCTTTTGCTAAGACCAGTGTTTAAAACCCAGTACCCTTATGCTGGTTCACAAACATTCGTCATGAACACTCCAGTTCAAGTGAATCTAACACCTTTTTCTGGACTCCAATGGCACTGCACACATGTAGTAGGAACATATACATGCAGTCAAAATGCTCACACATATAAAAATACATTAAAAATTTCTTCTCCACATCAGTCAAAATGAGAATCAGAGAGACAAATGATAACAAAAGCTGAAGAGGATTTCAGGAACAGCTGGCAGACACATAAATGGTACAGCAACTATGGAAAATATTTATTTCAGAAAATAAAGAATGGAACTATTAGCTGACATAGCTCACTCTGAGTTCTAACTCATAACACAGTGATACTTTTTCAAATCTATTAACTGAAGTTTTCAAAGTAGCTACAAATTAGATTTAGGAATTCCCTACCAAAAGTAGTGTGTAAAAAAGAGCTAGTGAGATGGCTCAGCTGGCAAATGTGCTTTCCATCATATCTGACACTGTGAGGTCAGTCTTCAGACCCACCAGAGACTACATAGTACAATCCGAGAACTGACTCATATAAGCAGTCCTATGACCTCCACATGTGCACTGTGGCATCCACTACATCCTTTCCTTCAGAAAACAAAGAAACAAACCAAGCAGCAAATAAATATATAAATGTAAAATAAAGAAAATAATCTGCAAAAATGTAATTATGATATTCTGCAGGAAAATAGCTGGAACTAGAAATCACCTTAAGTGATTTATGCTAGTTCCAAAAATACAAACATTACATTTTCATTTGTACACAGTTTCTAGATCTTATAAACAATAGGTTTATGTAGATATGTGCTTATAGGGGTGTGAGTCATGAAACTAGAAAAGGGACCAGGCTATCAGGGGAGAATGCAAGGTTATAAAGGGAAGACAGGAGTAACATGAACATGCTTACAGTATAGAAGAGGAAGGATCTAGTTAAGGAAGAGAATGGCAGGATGAGAGAGCTGTTGTAGGGGGCTTTGTAGACTACAGTGTGATTATCATGAGGTAATAATCAAAGAAGGATGTATGATGATCCGTGTTTAGACTTAGTATTATGTATACAAACTTACTTTGAAAGGAGCAATGCAAACATGAATTACAGCACCAAATACTTTCAGTAAACATGGAAACATAAAATGAATGAAAAACATATGATACATAAATGCTGGTGCTCAGTATGAGAAGAAAATTATAAATAAAACACGTCTTCAGTAACAAAATGTTGGCAAGCAAAGATGTGAAAATTAACTTGGGATTAGCATTGCAAACTATAATTAGATGATATGTGTTGCATTATGCAAATATGCATCTTATACATCAGTGGATCAATTAGGTGCCCTTCTAGCTGAAGGTCATGAAAACAGAATGTGAAATGTAGACATCTGTTCATTATAAAATAATAAAATAAAATCCTAAAATATCACATTTATGGTTATAAAAGTAGACAAAAATTTCATTAAGATTAATTCATTGCATAAGAACAAGTACCCTCAGAGTTCAATGAGCTGGATTTAGCATCTTTTCTTTTTTCTTTTAGATTGAATTGCTTACAAATGAACTTTAGAGGTACCATTATAATGAACTTAAATCTTTCAGGATGCCAGAAGCTTTTAGAAAGCAATTGTTTTTCTATCCTTGTTCTTTGAGACTCAGCATGAAGTGTAAAATGTATTCATTGTAGCTCAGCTATAAGAAAGATTGCCCTGTAAGGCATCCCAAATATTAATTCAGACATAACAATTAATTTTGTTTAAGGCAGAGTCTCACTGTATAGCCCTGGTTGCCTTCAAATACTCTTTCTTTTGGTTCTCTTCCATTGAGAAGATAGGCATGGGACTCCTTGTGCAGTTATAAATTTGTCTCTTACAGAAGGCTCAGAAGGGCTTATATCAAGGAGCAGTTATGTGAAATAAAAATATAATTTCTCAGCTTTTGGACATAAATTTTTCTAATAAAATCTTGGAAGAAAAATCTATCACAGTGTTTAGTATTGAACAATTTTAAATGAAATGTCTCACTTCTTTGGGTGACAAACAAAAATTTTCATACTTTAAATGAGATACCAAATGACAGCTCAAGCTGGCAAGGATGTGGAGCAATGAGAACACTTCTCTATTGCTGATGGAAGTGGGACCTTTGGAAATCAATTTGTCAGTTTCTCAGAAAGCTGTGATTAGATCTACCTCAAGTCCCAAGTGTCCACTCCTGGGCACCCAAAGGATGCAGCACCATACCACAAGCACAGTTGCTCAATTTGTAATAACCAGAAACTGAAAATAATCTAGATGTTCCTCACAGAAGAATGAATACAGAAAATGTGGCATAATTACACAATGGAAAATATTAACTGTTAAAAAAAAAATACATCATGAAATTTGAAGGCGAAAAAGACTAGAAAAAATAATTCTGAGTGAGGTAACCCAGAGTCAGAAATACAAGTATAGTATGTTCTCACTTATAAGTTGGCATTAGCTGCAAAAGTAAAGGACAGCAATGTTAAAATCCACAGACACAAAGAAGCTAAGTAACAAGGAGGGCTCAAGAGGGACACATGAATCTCACTCAAAATGTAAAGTAGCATAAACATCAGGGAGTGAATGGGGAGTGACCTAGATCAGGGAAGAGCTGGGGATGAGAACAGGAGGAATGAGATAGGGGGTGGATAAGAAAGAGTACTGGGAATGACAACTTGCAATGTGGGGGGTGGATCTCTGGGATGAGCTGGAACCCTAGGGCAATGGAAATTCCTAAGAATCTGTGTTTATTATTGCTAAGACTCCTAGAAATGAGGTTATGGAGCCTGAACTAGTCATCTCCTATAACCAGGCAAGACTTCCAATGCTGGTGTGGGACACCAACACAGCCACAAAATCTTTGATCTACAATTTGTCCTCTGCCTACAAGATGTGCAGGGATAAAGATGGAGCAGAAATTAAGAGAATGGCCACTCAAAGTCTGGTCCAGTTTGATACCTATGCCATGAGAAGAAGTCCACCTCTGATACTGCTAATGGTATTCTGTTATAATGGCAGACAGGAGCCTAGCATAACCATTATCAGAGAGACTTCATCCAGCAACTGATGGAAACAGATGCAGAGACACACAACCAAACATTAGGTGGAGCTTCAGGAATCCGGTGAAAGACAGGAAGGAAGGAATGTGGGAACTAGAAAGGTCAAGGACACCACAAGAAAACCTGCATAATCAACTATCTGGCCCCATAAAGGATCACATATACTGAACAGCCAACCTAGAGAGCATGCATGTGAGGCTTGGACTTCATGTGGGATTCCTAAAGCAAGAGCAAAGACAGTCTCTGACTGTTGCATGCCTTTGGATCCTTTCCCCCTATGGGGCTACCTAGTCTAGCCTCAACAGAAGATGAGCATAGCCTTAATGCAACTTGATAAGCTGAGGCTGGTTGATATCCATTGGAGGTCTCCCCTTTTCTGAACTGAAAGGGAGAAGGAGTGGAAGAGAGGCATGGGGAAGTAGGGAAAGAGAGGAGGGACTACAAACTTCAGTTTGTATGTAAATTAATTAATTAATTAAAATAAATTAATATAAAAAGTGAGATCCATATGTGATCTCATTTTGAAAATTATCAGCTCATAATGACAAAAACTTAGATAAGATTTCATAAATGCAATTATCAAAGTTCTGTGCTAGAATCATCTAATAGATCCTCACAGGTCTTTATTGGGATTCCTTTTGAGTCTCTACATAAGCAAATTGGACAGAAAATTGGATATTTTATTTAAAAATAATTCAGTGCTGCTTTCAGCTATATAAAACAGTGGTGACTATGGTTTCCAGTGCAATGACTGAGATACTCACCAAGATGCTCAGAGCTCCCTAATCCTGTGCCAACTTCTGATACCCAATGTCTCTTTCCTACAGCTTTTCTTCAGCCATTCTCCAGCCAAGCCTAATAATTGCTGTTCTAAACCAGGAGAGTTCCACTCTCACATTGGACCTAGCCAAGGATAGTGACCTTTCCTCTATTCTAGCCTATTATTTCCATATGTATTATAGAAATAGAAGCCAGTTCTAGTCTGTCTTCTTGAAAAGCCTTCCCAGCTTATCATACCCAGATCATTTTCTTGTCAATGCCGAAATGATTGTGCTATTAAACCATTTCTCTGAATAGCACAAGCTTTCTCTTGTGTATTTCTTCAGTATCTTCCAGCTAATTTTACAATATCTTCACTAGAAAATGAGAATACATTTAAAAACTTTAAAAAAGTTTTTATTAATTTAAAATTTTTATAAATAGTGATGGGATTTCATTTTATTTTTGTAGCTATTTCTATTTTAAATATTTATTTATTTATTTATTTATTTACATCCTCCCAGTCATAGAGACACTCCCATCCCCTCCTCTTCTCTTCGGAAAGAGTATCTGCCTCTAGTAACCCCCCTCTCTGGCACATCAGATCTCTGCCAGCTTAGGTATATCCTCTCCCCCTGAGGCTAGGCAGCTCTGTTGGGGAACAAATATGCTAGTCATGTTACAGCTTTCAGATGAGCTTCTGCTCTAGTTGTTGGTGGCCCCACATGGAGACTGAGCTGCATGTCTGCTACATATGTGCTGGGGGCCTCATTTCAGTCCATGTGTGTTCTTTGGCTGGTGGTTCAGTCTCTAAGAGCTCCCAAGTTGACTGTTGGTTTACTGTGGGTTCCCATCTTATTCAGGGCCTTTGATCCCCTCCCCCCAAAATCTGAGGCTTTTATAAGAATCCTTGACCTCCATCTAATTTTTGACTGTGGTTAACTGTGTCTGTTTCAGTCAGCTGCTGAATAGATCCTCTCAGAGGACAGTTATGCTATGTTTCTGACTGCAAGCATAACAGAGTATCATTAATAATGTTCAGGATTTGTACTTGCCCATGAGATAGGTTTCAAGTTCGGCAAGCTATTGGTTGGTTATACCTTCGATGTCTGGTCCATATTTGTCCCTTTAGACAGGACAAATTTTGGGTCAAAAGTTTTGTGGGTGCTTTGCTGTCTTTATCCCTTCATTGTAAGTCCTGCCTAGCTACAGAAGGTAGGCCCTTCAGGTACCATTTCCCTACTGTTAGGCATCTAGGCTAAGGTTACCTGCTTTGATTCCTGGGAGTCTCTCCCATCTCCGGTCTCTGGGACTTTCTAAAGATGTTCCCCACCCACAGCAGATACAGATTTCCATTCAATCTTTTGGCCCTCTGTGTTGTCTTCTGTCTCTAACCCACACCTATTCCTCAATCCTCTCCTGGTTCCTACCCACTTCTCCCCCTCCCTCTACCTCCCTCTTATAAGTATTTATTTATTTACATCCCAAATGCTGCCTCCTCTTGGCCCCACCTTTACAGCAACCTTCCCCCTTCCCCTTTCCCTTCTTTTCTGAGAGGGTCAGCATCAGAGATCCCCCTTCTAAGTTTGATTCAAGCATGCCTTCTGGACCTTCCTTCGTGCTTAACTTCTTTGGATCTGTGGGGTGTATTATGGGTTTTTGGTACTTTATGGCTGATAATCACTTATTAGTGATTACATACTATCCATGTCCTATTGGGTCTGGTTTATCTTACTCAGAATGATATCTTATAGTTCCATCCATTTGTCTGCAAAATTTATGATGTCCTTGTTTTTAATAGCTAAGGAGTATTCCATAGTGTAAATGAACAACATTTCCTGTATCCATTCTTCCACTGAGGCACATCTGTGGGAATTTGTGGAATATTGGATATATTCTATTACACTTTAACGTTTATTTTAGTTTAAAGCATATAAAAATTATTGCAGTCTGTGTGATGGGGAGAGGAGCATGCCATGTCTTGTAGTAGAGTTCATAGGACAACTTGTGGGAGGTGGTTAACTTCTACCATCTTCATCCAGATAATCAGGTTTGGTGAAAAATGCCTGCCCCTGTAGGGTAGTAGTCCCACTTCTGCCACCACCCCACCACCACCACACACACACCCAGCCACAAGGCATGGTCGCTTGGGGAGGCAGAACGAAGGGAGTTTGTGCTTATTCCATTCCCCTGCCATACCACTGGCTGTAGAGAAGGGCTGAGGCACCACTCTAGGGTTGGGAAAGCAGAGTCTGAGATGTGGGAAAGCTAGAGCTGTCCCAGGTGTACCTGGGCCTGCAATGAGACAGGGGCTGAGCAATAAGGTTCTCGGACTCTGGGACCTTAGGCTCCGCTGCAAGTAGCAGAAGAACAGAGAAAGGAGTTGGGGCCCCTCAGGCAGGAAACAGCTCTGAGTGGGGTGGAGGAGCTCCAGCTTGTCCCAGCAAAGATGATTGTCCTTAGTTTGGTGGAGGCAGAATTAGTGGCTCTTGTGGCTGGGAGTGCAGAGAGGTCTTCTAGGAGAGATTAGGCTGCGGTTCTCTATGCAAAGGCCTTCTTCATGGCTCCCCATGATGCAAAGATTCAGACCATGGTTCTAAACAGTTTATTGTTATTGTGGAATAAACTTCTTTGGCAGGGAGGAAGTCTGGGAAGAGAAGCTTATTGGCTAAATCCCCGGCCTCTAAGTACCTCATTAGCATGGAGAACTCTGTTTTGGGCCTTCATGACCACAGGTCATTTTTTTTTTTTTAAATATATTTTATTTACATTTCAAATGTTTTCCCCTTTCCAGGTCTTCTCTTTGGAAACCCCCTACACCATCCCACTCCCCTTGCCTCTATGAGGGTACTCCCCCACCCAAACACCCACCCACTCCAGTCATCCATCCCTGGCATTCCCTTATACTGGGGCATCTAACACTCTCAGACCCAAGGGTTTCTGCTCCCACTGATGTGGCCAGCACCATGGGTCCCTCCATATTCATTCTTTGGTTGGTGGTCTAGTCTCTGGGGGTATAGGGGGGCCTGACTAGTTGACACTGTTGCTCCCTCCCCATGGGGCTGCAAACTCCTTCAGTTCCTTCAGTCCCTTCTCCAACTCCTCCATCTGGGACCCCATGCTCAGTCCAACATTTGCTGTGAATTGAATCATGGATGTCCCGAACTTTTGGGCTAGTATCCGCTTGTCAGTGAGTGCATACCATATTTGTTCTTTTGTGACTGAGTTACCTCGCTCAGGATAATATTTTCGAGTTCCATCCACTTGCCTGCGAATTTCATGAAGTCATTGTTTTTAATAGCTGAGTAGTATTCCATTGTGTAAATGTACCACATTTTCTGTATCCATTCCTCTGTTGAGGGACATCTGGGTTGTTTCCAGTTTCTGGCTATTATAAATATGGCTGCTATCAACATAGTGGAACATGTGTCTTTATTACATGTTGGAGCATCTTCTGGGTATAAGCCCAGGAGTGGTATAGCTGGGTCCTCAGGTAGTATTATGTCCAATTTTCTGAGGGTCTGCCAAAGTGATTTCCAGAGTGGTTATACCAGCTTGCAATCCCACCAGCAATGGAGGAGTGTCCCTCTTTCTCCACATCCTCACCTGAGTTTTTGACCTTAGCTCTTCTGACTGGTGTGAGGTGGAATCTTCGAGAAGCATGCCATGCTCAAAGTCAGGAGTCTGGCAGGGAGCTACGAGTCACCTAAGCCTCAGGTGTGTGCCCACTGAGTTTCTGGGTCTTGACCTGCTCTACCTTGCCAAGTTTCCTGGCATCATTTTACATGTACCTAGTAAGCTATCTCATCAGATCAATGATATATTTTTAAAAAACTAAGTTTTCATTAAAAAATTCGCCCCATATCATTTGGTTTTTGTTTGTTCGTTTGTTTTGTTGTTATTGTTGTGACATCTTTTAAACATTTATTTCTTATTTGAACATAAAATATCATCCCTAACTTTATACCCATTTAAAACCATTCTTATATTCTTTAATTCATTTACAAATATCATTTGTATGTTATTATACTCTGTCATTTTTTTTTTCAACAGACAAGGGAACAGATGATTAAGCAAAATTGTTCAAAAAGTAAAGTAGAAGATAGTGAATGCAAATTGAATGGAGATTCAGGGATGCAGAATGTGTTAGCATCTGACTGGGAAGAGATATTTTGACAAAAGTCAGTCCGACTCATATATGAATCATATAAAATGATTCTTCTATGGTAGGGCATACCATATTTTCAGGTAAAAGAATGCAATATACATATCTTAATTCTATAGATTATGAATGCAATGCTTCTTCTGAGTGCTATTATTACTGAATTTTCCTATGAATCAGTTAAAACCTATTATTATTTAAATGATACTTGAATAAACATAAAACTGTGTAAGAAGAAATGCATTAAAAGTGCATAAAGTCACAAGTAGTTTAGTGTGGTCTCCTTGTGAATGGTTCTGGGGAGCAACTTTCAAAATTTTCCCTCAATTATTCATTTCTTTTGTTTAGTTTTAAAAATATATTACCTATATATCATCTGTCTACCTGTCTATCTATCTATATATCATCTATCAATCTATTATCTATCCTTCATCTATCAATCATCTATCTATATCTATCAACTATCATCATCTATCTATATGATTGGCTGTGTGAGTAAGAGTAACTTATCTGTCTGATGTAATTGTCTTCTTGGGGGCTTACTGCTGAATAAGCTCACCTTTTCTAGCTCTTTCTGATCTGGCTGGCTGGTTCAACTCAGCTTTTCTGGCTCAAACTCTTCTTCAAGATGGATGATTCAATTTGGCTTCTCTTAGCTTCTTACTGAATTTTCTGCTTGGCATCAAACTAACTCTAGCAATCTTTTATAATCTGACTTTTTCTTGTTCTCTGGCTTATTCTGTCTTCACCTGTGTCTAGCTTGGTCTCTCTGCAACCTGTCTGTAAATCTGTCTCTGTAAAAACTGTCTCTGAACTCCATGAACTGAATTGCCACAAACTCCATGCCACTGTACTACCTCTCAACTCATTGACTAAACTCACTCATGAAACTGACTGACTAGAACTCAGAGATCTGTATGCCTCTATCTCCTGAGTGCTCAAATTAAAGGCATGTACCATCATGCCTGGATTTTTCTTTACCTGAAACTTACTCTCAAACAGGCCTTGAACTGAGAAATCTGCTTACCTCTCTCTTCTTTGGTCTTTAGATGTGATCCCTTACCAGAGTAGGCATGTTTCTGGATTAAAATTCCTCTACACATGTGTGTATATGTATGCATATGTTTCATCCAATGAATGTATGTTATGTGTGAATGTATTCCATGGTGTTTATGGAGATCAGAGGATAGGTTCGAGGGTTAGTTCTTTCCTTCCATCATGTCACTCTCAGGGTTTGAACTCAGATTGTCAAATTTAGCTGCAAGCCCCATGCTCATCTCCTTTGTTCTGAGAAATGGTCTTTGTAGCTAGCCTGGCTCATCTGGAACTTGTGCTTTTAACTCAGGCTGCCAGAACTTGCAGTGTTTCTTCCATCTTTGCCTCCCAACAATTAATGTTACTAACATGTCTTACCACACAGGATCTCAATACTAGTTTCATTGTTATGTTTTCTTATAATAACAGGTCTTTCACATCTTTTAGAACAAAAGAAATGAGAAATAACGTGCAATTTTTAGCAATGGTTTCATCTATTTTAAGTTATCTATCCTTCACTTTGATTTTATAGAGAAAAATAATTTATAATTTATATATCTTTATTTATTTTATATTTTAATATCAGTTATAGTATTTACTTTCCTCAATTCATTCGTATTTCACATAAAATGTATTATAAAACATTATACTTTTCTTATGATTGGTTGGGCAGTTTGTCAGAAATCTCAGCTCAAGGAATTTATGTAGAATTCTTCTGAGATACTAAATTCTATCCCTTATACAAAGTGTTTTATTCCTGAATGCTATGAGATTTTAAAGCATTGTCAAATAGAATCTCAAGAAAAATTACAGCAAATTAAAAACTAAACTCTTATTTGACTGTGAGTTGCTAAATGATTATTAACAATCAAGTAAAAGGCAGACCAAAATGTATTTGGAGACCAGTTCTGCCAGCTCTTTTCAAACCCAGGGGAACTAAGACTGAATCTCACAGGCTGATGACCTCTCAGGAAACCTCTTTAAAGTCCAGCTGGAATCAAGGAGGAAAGTTTGGCTCCTTTGTTTTCTTTTATCTGAGTCCTGGTGAAGACAGCGCTAGAAAACGGATGGAGGCATTCGCATCTGCGTCTCACAGCTGTCCTTCGCTTTCCTAGAATGAAGAGGTAGAGGGGGATCCAAACAGTATTTTGGTTACCACCAAACAGAAGTCTTCACAGAGAAGAGAAGGCTATCATCAAATTCCACAGAGTTGTTACATAGAACCCTGCCACCCTTTTTCATTTTAAATGATGACAAACTGATTTAAACTTTGCATGCTCTGGACAGGCTACTGTGTTTAATGAAAGTGATGGGCCTTTATTTTGTAACCGCTTCTGTGAGAGTTGCATAAACTCTGGTGCTTAAATTCTTCATCTTTAGTATAGGTTGTATGATCAAGCACAATGGATACATACAGGAATGAAATTATGAAATGAACATGTGGAGCCCAGAGGACAGCATTTTGTAAGTGTCAAATGTAACAGCCATTAGAGTGAAAACTGGTTCTTTAATTTTTCCTTCTTTCCTTCTTCCTTCCTTCCTTCCTTCCTTCTTTCCTTCTTTCCTCCATCCCTCCCTCTGTTCCTCCTTCCTTCCCTCCTTCCTTCTTTTCTTTTTCCTTCCTTTTCCTTCCTTCCTTCCTTCCTCCCTTTTTCCTTCCTGGTTCTTCCTTTCCTCACTCCCTCTGTTTTTTATTTTTTAATTTCTTCTCCTTTTTCTTTTCTTCTGAGCATGTTTCTCAAAAGCTCTTTAATTGTTACAAAATAAAAACATTTCTTTTAGCTTGAAATCCGACAAAGTAGAAATTCACTAAATGGATATGTTCTATTGTATCTAAGTAGGAGAACATTAAGTGTTCCAAACACATCTCATTGTTCTAGTATACTAATGGTCTCATCATTCTATTTTGTAAAATAAATTTAGTATGATTTGAGATTATATAAAGTATATTGACAGAATCATAGAGATGGAAGTGATGCTCCACCCTATGTATTTATTACTAGAGAAGATAAAATGTGCTCTATCTACAGCCACATATTGACATACAGCACAGAGAAGAACATTAACTATCAGAGTGATTCAAGCTATTGATCTAATCATATCTTCTTAATTCTCCCGCACTGACTGGTATCATAAACATCACCAGATCCTCATCCCAGAACTGTTAAGGAATGTGAAGCTGTCAGTGTTCTGAACTAGGTTAGTGCTTTAGGCATCACATGGTCTCTTAAAAGTTATATAAATTATTAAGAGAAGAAAAATAGAAAGTTCAGACCCTCTTAGGAAGGAGATAAAAGGAGAAAGAGGGCAGTGCATTTCATAATTAATGAAGCATTAAAGCTGCACATTTAGGAAAATCTAAAATGCAAAGAGAGAGTGACAATTACTCTCTCTTTTCGAAGGGAGCACATGTCCCAGACGGACATGGGAAAAGACCTGTTTATTGACATTCATAGAAAATAGATTTTCACTTGCATCAAATAGAATAATGTCAGATAAAAATAGGATGGGTTTAAGGAATTTAACATAAAAGCCATTTCAAACAAGATGTTCAGTTATTTTTTCTTAGTAACAGCAATATTTATGTGTTTGAAATATATTTTTAGAGCTAGTACTTATACTGACAAAGTGCTACTCATTAAGACTGATAAACTCATGATATATATATATATATATATATATATATATATATATATATATATGTGTGTGTGTGTGTGTGTATAATCATTAATCAAGAAAATCTGTTATTGGAAGAATAACAAATGTTGCTATGAATAGATTTGTTGTTGATGTGTATGGGAAGGAAAGAAGCAATGCCTACTATGAAGAGTAGGACACAGGAAAACATAATTCCAGAGGTCACTGCCCCAGGAAAGAGCTTAGGGACCACATTTTCTATTATAAAGGATCCATGAACATGAGTAGGTACCAAGTTGCATTTCCTGGGGCTCTTTGTAAAGCAGACTGGCCTCAGACTCACAGAGACCCATCTGCCTCTGCCTCCCAAATGCTGGGATTAAAGGTGTGAGCCACCATAACCTGGCAAGACTGTGGTTCTTTTGCAAACAAAAGTCACGGAATAATTTTCAGGACATGTGGGCAGATTAAGTTGCTCTATATATGAGAATGTGGATTTGTAACCTTTGTCAAACATATGATAGTGGGTTAATGAGAGAAATTGTGTAGCACTAGCCTGACTTCCGTATCTGCTAATCAATGATCTGAAAACCTCATATTCTTTTTTAATTTAAAAAAAAAAAGATTGTGCATTTACAGCTTTTATTTAAAAGGTTTTCGTTCAATACATCTTGATCATATTTTTTACTTCTCCCAGTTCAGCACAGGCTCTCCCCTCTTCCCTGTCTACCCAACTGTTTAGAAGGAAAGTTGGTTTTGTTACTCTAAATTTTTGACACTAGTGGAAAAAAAATGCTGAAATTAAAACATCTCTAGTACTATTGTATACTCACGTCTAGGTTATAAATTACATGAACAATATCTACATTAATTTTATTTTACTTCCTTACAGGTACTATTCAATTTTTAATCATTTCCTCTTCATAGTGTGGATGGATATTTTACTTATATTAATGATCTGTAGTTTAATAAAATTCTTGTTTGATTAGAAATCATCGTTATAGAATGCTTAAGATATTTCCATTTTCAATGTATTTGTAATACAGAATCATAATCTGATATGAAATTTCCCCATCTCATTTTAACTTTAGAATGAAATTATAGAATTTGGATTACTAATCTGAAGAATAGAGAGGAATCTATGATCTTGGAATTATATATTGACACATTTCCTAAAATGACTATTTGGATGAACACATACTTCGTAGTCAGTATAATAAAGTATGATTTTGCAAGGATATTTTATGATTGATTAAATAATTACATCACTTTGCACACACAGGCACTGGGTAAGTAATGCTGACACTGATATTTACTTGTTCTTTTGTATTGACACTTTTCATAATGTTATTATGAAGAATTATGCCCATAACCTCTTGAGAACTAAGGACATTATTATTTAGTATTTTTTCTTTTAAAAAAAAATAGCTTTTATTTTGGGGGTATTATAATATAACTGAATCATTTCTCTCCCTCTTTCATCCCTCCTAAACCTCCTATATAACTTTTTCTGATTTCTTTCAGATTGATGTTTTTTTCCAAACTATTGCTGGGTGGTTTTTTTGCTAATAGAAAATAAGGACATTTTAAATTTTCTTTTCAGTGTTTTATTTTTACAAATTTTGGAAAAACATGAATATTACATTCTAGCACATCCCACTGATCTTTATTTGATAATGTCATCATAAACCACTATGATGTATTTGTCATCATTATGAAATAAATATATTTCTCATAACTAAATATCAAATTTTGTATTGAGCCAAATTTCCACTATTATGTACATTATTTATGTTTCCTATTTAATTAATTGTTCAATTTCACATTATTTTCAGCAATTTATGTGATAGTAATTTATATATACTTAGAAGTACTTATACACATGGTATTATAATATTTACATCACTGTCTCCTACTCCTAAATTTTGCTGATTCTCCTTGTTTTCTGAACTATTCCCCTACTACTGTATCCTTCTCTTTTATTCTCTATTTTCTTTTCCTTACCCACTTCCTCTTCCCCTTCCAACTTCTCTGTGTTTATCTACATGTTCTTGTGTGAATATGCTTATATGTGTAGCTATACCCTCACATGGGCATACCTATATTTGGAGGCCTTGGGTGGATGTCATGTGTTTTCTTTACTTGCTGTCTACTATAATATGTGTTTGAACCAGAATTTCTCACTTCACCTCAAGCTTGCCTGAAGTTTCAGGTGTGGTTGGTAAGTAAGCTCCAGGGATCAGTTTGCCAGCATCTGACAATCATAGGGAAAACAGATGTGGACCACAATGCCTGGGCTGTAAATTTGGACTCGGAGGTGTTCATGATTGTAAAGCAAGCACTTTGCTGTGTATGACTGTTGGCCAGTGGTTCTCAAGCTTCCTAAATATCGTGACCCTTTAAGAGAATTCCTCATATTATGGTAATCACCAACCATAAAAATTATTTTTGTTGTTATTTCATAACTGTAATTTTGCTACTGTTATGATTTTTACCATAAATATCTGCGTTTTCCAAAAGTTTTAGGTGATGCCTATCAAAGGTCATTAGGCCAATAAATGGGTCACAACCTGTAGTGTGAGAACCACTGCTGTAGGCTATATCTAATTAATACTTGCATTAAAATTTAATTGTTCTTAGAAAAGGATAGTGATTATTGAAAGATAATATCTACATTATTCCTGATTCATATCAGGATTTGATTTTCTTTTACCCTCCTACACAATTTTTCTTTTGCAAAATAAGGCTATGTTAAACAGTAATAGATGTGATAGGTCTGTGGGCTATAGTACTGAACCTGATAATTATTAAGGACATTAGAATGCATTTGTATTTAAGTAAAATGCTATTACTAAATTATGACAAAATATTTTACATTTGTTAATGAGTATGAAGAAAAACACTCATCAAACTTTCCCATACAAAAACAAGAATTAATATTAATATGTGTTTTCTATGTATCTGAATGTAATAGCTGTGTCTCAAAATTTGCTATCTGCTTCTACTGGAGCTCCATAGGTATCTCCATATGATTTTCACATGAAAACTAGAGTCTGTTCTTAAACCAATTAGCAGAACTGCAACCTGAGTCTTATCAAATTTTAAGGACTTGAAGTAATATGATACATAATTCATAGTTTGGATTGAGCTGGGATTAGATTCTTCCAGAACATAATGTGTTCATTTCTTAAATGTATATTTGTTGCACACTCATTGTAATATTAACATGTATCATGCTTTGTGATCTTTTTATTTGTCATAAGTTTTCTTTGTTGTCTTTTTCTTTTTTTTATTCTGTTCTTTCATCTGAGGCTAAGCTGGCCAGTGTTAATTATATCATATTTTTACATTTTATAATGGTTATTTTCTGATCCAATAATCCTATAGGGTTTTTTTTTTCATCCTGTTTTTCTCTCAGGTAAAACTGGCAAATGGATAAAGAGCTTTGGTTACAGGCAGTGGTGAGAACTGGAATTGAGTACACATGGGAATTTAAATGTGCCCTATTGTTCTATAATAATGCAATAATGTGTTAGCTGACTGTCATTCCTTAAGATCAACTTGTCTTTCTCAATGTATATATATACACACATTCAGTGTATATGTATACTTTATACTCTTTTATTCAATTGTTTTAAAAATGCATATATAAGCATTTGCACATATATATAAATACATGTAAATAAAACTATATGTAATATATATAAATATATATCATATGTATAAATAAAAATATATAGGCATAAAAATGGTTTCACTAATGTATTTCAGTTCTCTACACAAGAGAGTACTCAGACATAGTTAAAGCCTGTGGAAAATGAATTCAAGAGCTGAAATATTTCTCTGGTTTTCTTTTGGAAAAACTATCTGCAACTAAGGGTGCTAATTTTTAAGATGAATTATACCTATTGGCAAGAACATTTTATTTTGAGTTGTGGTTTCATCTTTTCACATTTGAGGTGTTTTATAAACCTTTCATTTAAGCAGGTAGACTATTTGTAAACATCATTGCTATATGAAAGTCTTATAATGTTCAAATAATATATCTTGAATAATTTTGTTTACATTAACAAGAGTAACAAGAGTATTTATTGAATAAATAATTGATAATTGCGATATTTCAAGATTAAAACATTGAACCTACAGTTTCTCTTCTATGTGACTGTTGTCAATTTGTATATGAGGCAGATTGGAATAATGACTTTTAATTCTCTGCCATTTGTTATGTTATCTTGGTGAAGATGTGTCTATCACATATCAACAAAATAATAAGATACTTAAAATTTTGTATCTGGAAGTTGATTGTAGAAACACTATGACTACTCTAACTTTTGTCTGAAAAGATGAATTATCTTTCTTCTATGATCATCCCAAAGGAGGGATCTTGTACTTTAGAATCAGAAAGTCTGTATTAAAATACGAGGTTAAGTACCTTTAATAGTTTGAATATAACACCTCTTAGTAAAATATTCACCAAGAAAATAACTATATAATAATAATAATAATAATAATAATAATAATAATAATAATAAACAACCCACTGCTCCTTGTAACTTAAGTTCCTAGAATTTGCTTAATGTGTATTAACTCTTACCTTGGCAACAGATATTATTATTATATCATGTTAATATATCTTAATACTTTCAGCAAGTGCATTATAAATAGAAACAAACATTTCCTGCAGGTCTTTATACCTTTTAAGAATAAATTAACTCATTTGACATTCCAATTATCTTGAGATGTTCAAGATAATTTGAAATATTATGAAGATTTTCAATTGTTTCTACAATATATTTTGCCATTTTTCTGGTAGGAGAGTGTGCTGATCAGACATGGAATATTATTCATCTCTGCTTCATTCCAAGAAGATTGGAGACATGATTAATACATAATGATTTCTCTATATGTGTAACATGTAAATGGTTATGCTTTTAGTTATTCTACTTCAGGAAATCACTAGGACAAAACATGTATTTGTATTTTACAGATTAAAATATCTAGTACTTTAATTTTGAATGATTTTCAAAAACCTCCTTTAGGAAATGAATTTTTCTTTTATTAAAACCAAATTTGTACATATACACTTTATCTATATTACTCCCAAACTTATCTCCCTTACCAATTCCAACTTGCATTGTAATCCTCCTATATAACTCATGTCTCTTCTTTAATTACTATTATATTCATATATATGACTATTTTATATATATATATATGTATACCTATCAGTCTCTCTATATAAATGCATACATATGTATATATATATATATATATATATATATATATATATATATATATTTCTGTTCAATTCACTTAGTGTTGAGTGTATGTATATTTGTTGGGCAAAGCACTAATTTTTTTTTATGTTCTCACTCAAGAAAAAAATTGTTTACTACTACCTCAATTTGATAATAACATAAACTTATTTGAAGCATTTTTCCTAATAATTACAGGTTCACATAAACATAGTTTTACTTCACATTCTTGAAATTATGCAAAACCAGAGTTTTGTAACAGAATTCATATTCCTTGGACTTTCACAGAACCCTAAAGTCCAGAAAATAGTTTTTATTGTATTTTTAATTGTCTACATTGCAACTGTTGGAGGCAACATGATAATTGTGGTGACCATTGTCTGTAGTCCAGCACTGACAGATTGCCCTATGTACTTCTTTTTGGCATTCTTATCCCTACTGGATGCATGCTTCTCTTCTGTCATCACACCAAAGATGGTTGTGGACTCCCTGTATGAGAAGAAAACTATCTCCTTTGAAGGATGCATGATGCAGCTCTTTGCTGAACACTTCCTTGCAGCAGTAGAAGTGATTGTCTTGACAGCCATGGCTTATGACCGTTATGTAGCCATTTGCAAGCCCTTGCACTACTCTTCCATCATGAACTGGAAGCTCTGTGGCACATTGATGGGGATAGCATGGACAGGGGGATTCTTGCATTCCGTCATACAAATTATCTTCACTTTGCAATTGCCCTTCTGTGGACCCAATGTCATTGATCATTTCATGTGTGACTTGTTCCCATTACTGGAACTTGCCTGCACTGATACACATATCTTTGGACTTTTAGTGGTTGCCAACAGTGGGTCTATCTGCATTATAATCTTCTCTATTTTGCTTGTCTCCTATGGTGTTATCCTGTTCTCTCTGAAAGCCCACAGTTCTGAAGGGCGACGGAAAGCTCTCTCAACCTGTGGATCCCACGTTGCAGTTGTAGTTTTGTTCTTTGTCCCATGCATATTCATATATGCACGGCCTCCATCTGCTTTCTCCTTTGATAAAATGGTGGCAATATTTTACACCATCTTAACTCCCTTGCTCAATCCTGTGATTTACACTTTTAGGAATAAGGACATGAAAAATGCCATGAAGAAAGTGTGGAAGAGAATGAGGTGGTTTCTGATGGAAAGTGAGAGATAGAAAGATAACAGTAAAGAAACCAAAATGATTTTGATAAAAGCATTCTGGGATTTCATTTGTATAGTATAAGTCCTGTCTGTCACTAGCAGAACACCTTAAAAGAGTCACAAATGATGTGTTCATGTTATTTCAAGTATCAATTCTTAGCTGTCTATTCATTTTCAAGTGTATATTAAAGAGCTTTGAAATTTGTGCTTGCTTATACTGTAGTAATTTAAGAAGAAAAAGGAAAGAAAATGTATGTATCTAGTTATTTGTCATTTACTCCACACTGTGCAATATGTCAAAACAGTTTACAGATTTCATTGACTTCTGGAAATAACCAGGATTCAGGACAGGTGGACAGCAGAGCACTCACTGAACCTCAACTCTAGGTGTTTTTTGTGTCATATGATGCCAACATTTAGTGTAGCTTAGCAGCAGCAGCTACATAGTGTGAGTACTATATTGCAATTGTTGAGAGATATAATTTGATTAAGTCAATTGTGCATATCCCTCTAGTGACAGCTGAAGTGCTCTTTCAAACTGATTCATATGGTAATGGATGGGGGCAGATTCCATAAAAAATCAGGGGTGAGTACTTCTTATTCAAGAGTTACAGAGAGAACAACTGAGCAAACTCTACACTAGAAACATGGAAATGGGGTGACCCAATTTCCCCCATTACCATAATAATAAGTTATGCAGAACACCAGACCCCAGAAAGTAAATTTATAAAGTTGGGGTCATTTTACCTTTCTTGATAGCTTTAGTTTTCTTATCTTTGACTCCTGAAATGAAAATAATTATAATGGAATAGTCATCAGTAAAATGACCTTTCAGTTCAGCCATGTGTTACATATTAACTAAGAAAAACAGTTGAGCTATGTGGTTTCTGAAATAGATGTATTTTCTGGAAAAAACTAAATTTCTTTGTTATATCAACACCAATGAAGTGTCAATTTATCATGAAATGTGGGAACAACACTGAAAAATTCATTCTATTCTTTCCTTAATCTTTCATGCCAGTTCAAAGTAAAATAGTGCATTTTGTTTTATTCTTCCTCAAAATGAATGTGGCATAAAATTTAATCAATATTTGGAAAGATGTGTTCATGATATATTGCAATTAGGGTCCAAGCAATCAACTGAAACATGCTTATATAATATGTATGATAACCTGTGTAACCAGAGCACAGGGTCTCTAATGGGGATCCTGTCTCCATTTACATGCTCCATCATCTTTCTTCCTCATAACAGGGCTGGATGCTGGATATCTTTTCTCTGCAAGAATGATTTTGTTCTTGATCAGTTCATTTATGAAAAAAATCTAATTATGGTTGAATTATTTTATGATTCTTTGGATTCACATTTTGAAATATACAAGGATAGGAATTCATAATACTTTCATTGTAATTAACAAATGCTGAGGGAAATACTTTTCCATTGCTACTAGTTTAGTTAATGGATTCACAAAGTTCTTTAATTTAGGTTTCATTTTTATTCTAATCTGAGTTCTCAATAAACATGGTAAAACCCATTGTCATAGCTCTTCGACACTATATTTGTTGAGCTCACACTAAATTAGTTCATTTTAGTTACTATAAGTATTTAAATGATTGATATCCAATTTAATTTAAAGTGCATATTTAAAATGTTTGGAAACATATAAATCTCTAGAATATAAAATATATTCACATTCACCCTCTTCATGCACCCACACACTCACAAAGTAGAGCAATAGAGAGATTATGTCTCAAATAGTTCAGGTTCTTTTTGAGCATTTTAGCTAAGACTGTCTTTGATTCTTTTATCCTTCAACCATCAACAAAGTAATGAGATTTTGAGCATTGTGCCTTGTTCTTAAAGTGCTCTCAAGCAACTAGAGCCTTGTATATGATAGGTAAGAATTCAACCATCTGAACCACATTAGTAATTTAAATCTATGAAAAAAGTCTATTAAAGAAATCCAAGAGAGATGTGTGTATGTGGTGTGTGTGTGTGTGTGTGTGTGTGTGTGTGTGTGTGTGTGTACATAAGAACAAGCATATATGTTTGTATATATTTACTTGTGTGCTGGTGTGCATGAAAACAGAGGTCAGCATCAAGTGTATCTCAGAAGTCATCCTTTATGTTTTCTTGCATCAGAGTTTCTCACTGCCTAAGGAACTCTCCAATTATGTTAGAATGGCTGGGCAGTCTGCCCTAAGAATTTGTCCATTTCTGCTTTCATAGCTCTGTGATTATAAGTGTGCCATTATTCTTAAATTCTTTATATAGCTTCTGGGCTTGAACTTAAGACCTTACTCTTGTAGAGTGAGTTCTATCCCATAGAGTAGTTTGTTGGGAAAGGAGCAAGCCTGAGTGTGCTGGGTAGGGATTTTTTTATAAAAACAAAACAAAACAAAATAAACTTGATACATGCTAAAGTCATCTAAGAGGAGAAAACCTCATTTGAGAAAATGCTTCCATAATATTGGGCTACAGGCATGTCTGTAAGGTATTATCTTAATTAGAGTTGGATAAGGGATGGCCTAGCCCACCGCAGTTCATATCCTCTCTGAGCTGGTGGTCCTAGGTTCTATAAGAAAGCAGGCTAATCAAGTCATGAGGAGCAAATCAGTAAGCAACAGACTTCCATAGCCTCTACACAATCTCCTGACTCCAGGTTCTTGTCCTGTTTGAGTTCTTGTCTTGACTTTTTTAACGATGGACATCGGTATAGAATTATAAGATTTATTTAAACCCTTTCCATTATAACTTACTTTTTGGTCATGGTGTTTCATCACAGCAATAGAAAACCTAACTAAGACACTTATGAATATATAATTCAATGTCACATGAAGGTCATATGACTCATGAATCTTTGTCTTATGATGCGCATGCATTTCCCTTGTATCTCTCCCCACTACAACTCCTGATGACATTTACTACAATATAGTGCCCAGATGCCAAAATAGTGAGGCCATCCAATATCTACCCAAAATAAAGTACACAGATATTATGTATTTCATTGCAGAAGCTTGGTTGTCGTTTGCTTAATGGCTAATATCTATTTATAAACAAATTCAGACCATATTTATCTGGATCTGGTTTACCTCACTCATAATATTTTTTTCTAGTTCCGTCCATTTGCATGTAGATTTCATAATATCTTAATACTCTATTGTATAAATGTAACACATTTTCCTTATGAATTATTTTGAGGGGAAAGCATTTAAGTTTTTTTCACTTTCTGGCTATTATGAATAAAGGCACAATGAATTTAGTTGAGCAAATGTGCTTCAAGTAGGACTGAGTGTCCTTAGTGTATATATGCCCAAAAGTGATATAGTTGGTTCTGGTGGTATATCTATTTCAAACCATCTTAGGATGCATTACACTGATTTCCACAGTGGCTCTACAAGTTTGCACTCCCACAAGCAATGTATGACTGTTCCTCTTATTCCACATCCTTGCCAGAATAATCTGTCACATGTTTTTTTTTTTTTTTTTTGTTTTGTTTTGTTTTTTGTTTGCATGGTAAAGTATTTTAATTTAATCTCCAGTGTCACTCCATGAGATAAGTTATTGGTTTTTTTTGGGAGGGGGATATTTTCTTTATTTACATTTCAAATGTTTTTCCCCTTTCCAGGTCTCCCCTTTGGAAACACCCTATCCCATCCCTCCTCCCCTGACTCTATGAGGGTACTCCCCCACACACCCACCCACCCACCTACTCCAGCCTCACTGTCCTAGCATTCCTTTACACTGGGACATCAATCCTTCACATTCACAGGGCCAGGGGACTCCTCTCCCATTGATGCCAGATAAGACCCCTTCACCTCCTTCAGTCCTTCCTCTAACTCTTCCACTGGGGTCCCCGTGCTCAGTCTGATGGTTGGATGCAAGCATCTGCATCTGTATGGTCAGGCTCTGGCAGAGCCTCTCAGGGGACAGCTATACCAGGCTCTTGTCAGCAAGTGTTTCTTGGAATCAGCAATAGTGTCTGGGTTTGGTGTCTGCAGATGGGATGGATCTCTAGGTGGGGAGGTCTCTAGATGGCCTTTCCTTCAGTTTCTGTTCCACTCTTTGTCCCTGCATTTCCTTCAGACAGGAACAATTCTGAGTAAACACTTTTTTGAGATGGGTGTGTAGCCCCATCTCTCAACCAGGGCTGTGCCTAACCTATGGATATGGTCTCTACAGGTTCACCTCTCTGTTTGGTATTTTAGCTAATCTTTTTACTATGTTAACTTTACCATTCTATGAGTATGGGAGATATCTCTATCTACTGAAATGTTTTTTGATTTCTTTTTTAAATGATTTAAAGTTTTTTTTTTTTAATCAAACAAGTCTTTAGCTTGTTTGTTTAGAATTAGCTCAAGATATAATATATTATTTGAAGCTATTGTAAAAGGTTTTGTTTCCCTGATGCTTTGTTCAGTTCATTTTCCACTTTTATATTGGAGGACTAGCGATTTTTGTGAGTTGATTTTGCATCCAGCTAAATTGTTGAAAATTTTTATCAGCTGTAGAAATACCCAGTGAAAAGTTTAAGGTCATTTATGTATACTATCATATCATCTGCAAATAATGATGCTTTGACTTCCCCCCTCCCCATATGTGTCCTTTACATCTCTTTCAGTTGTCTTATTTATAAAGATAAAACTTCAAGTACAATATTGAATAGATATACAGAGAGAGGAAAATCTGTCTTTTTTCTGATTTTAGTCAAATAGCTTTGGCTTTTCCTCTATTAAATTTGTGGTTGGCTGTAGTCTTGCCATGGACTGCTTTTGTCATAATTATGTATGTTCCGAATATTCTTAAATTTTATGGGAATGTTATCATGAAGGGTTATTGGATTTTATCCGTGGCCTTTCCTATATCTAGATGGTCTTGTGGTGTTCTTCTTTTATTTGTTTATATAGTTGAAGTATAAAATGAACTAGGAGTTGTCTTAGTCCTCTTTATTTCTCTGTTGTACCATGAAGACAAATTTGCATAATAATATTTGAGAAATAATAGGCTTCCTTTAAAGCCTCTTATTCTTTACCAAAATACAAACAAAAGTTACATTAGAAATTTTATATTCTTGAAGAGATTCTATATGTAGGCACATGCATATATATTGATAAGTGCATATGCTAACAAACTTTGCATTACATTGACAAAATGCCCAGGACAAACTTAAATGGAAGAAAGCCTTACTTTGTTTCATAGTTTTACAGGTTTACCATCATGTTTCTTTCATTTTTTTTTATTATTTCTTTTTTTTATTTTTTATTTTTATTTTTTTTATTTACAAAGTTAGGAGAGGAGCTTTATTTTTTTTATATATATATAATAACTTTTTTTCCATATTTTATTTACATTTCAAATGTTTTCCCCTTTTCAGATCTCCCCTTTGGAACCTCCCCATTCCATGAACATGGACCCAGCTATTCCACTCCTGGGCATATACCCAGAAGATGCTCCAACATGTAATAAAGACACATGCTCCACTATGTTCATAACAGCCATATTTATAATAGCCAGAATCTGGAAACAACCCAGATGTCCCTCCACAGAGGAATGGATACAGAAAATGTGGTACATTTACACAATGGAATACTACTCAGCTATTAAAAACAATGACTTCATGAAATTCGTAGACAAATGGATGGATCTTGAAAATATCATCTTGAGCGAGGTAACGCAGTCACAAAATAATGAACATGGTATGTACTCACTGTTAAGTGGTTATTAGCCCAAAAGTTTGAAATACCATCATGTTTCTTTGGCTATGTTTCATTGGGCATATAGCAGAACAGTAAATTACATTGAAATGATTATTATAGAGACTTAAATAGGTTTATTTAATTTTTGAAACATGGACATAGATAGATAGATAGATAGAACCCAATAAAAACCAATATTATCTTCAAGGCTATATATGCATGAAACAACTTCCTTCTACAACATAAGATTTACCTTCTGAAAGTTCTGTCATTTCCATTAATGTCACAGGCTGATGAAAAATCTTTTGTGCAGGCATTTGAGAGGACACTCCTGGTCTATATTTTAACACAGAGCAGCATAATAATTCTACCATAGTCTCCTTAGGGTCTTTTAATAACTAGCCTGTGTCAGGAGCACAAAACAGTATTCCTGTGTTTCTCAACATGGTATTGCTTTAAAACTGAAGAGAGAAGAAAGGTTGTACAATTTCCTTTTTCTTGTTACTCTGTTAAGGTTTGACCTTGAACTGATTTTCTGTCAGGTGCAACTATATTTGTATTGATTGTGCTTCAGTGTTGAAAAATAAGTTAATGCTATTACTATTTTTATTATAAAAATATCAATCTGTTTAATGCTTAGTGTAGAATCACACTGAAGAAATATTACAAAAAGCAATCAAGTTACAAGTAGACTATCCATCAGTATTACAGAATGCATATTTATAGAGTGACAACAAATAAAATCACTATGACTATTATGAATAGTGTCATTTATTTTGAATTATTGAAATGATTGTTACATGTGCAGTTGTTTTGTTGAAGACAGAGGAATACAAGTGACAGTCATGTAGGTATTTCAATTTCAACCTATCAAATGTTGAAGTTAAGACTGATAATAGGCTAAGGCTAAGCTTCAGGATATCCCTATTTAAAAGACTTCAATAACAACTCAAGTTTGAGGAAAAATTGTGTATAAATTACAAGATGTTCTTAGTTTTCTTGACTATATATGTATAAAAGTCTGAGGATGTACAGGTTTTGAATGATGGTGGAAATGCACCATGTTCTGGATGATAGGAGAAGAAAAAAGCCATCTCAGGAAGCAGTTATTGTAAAAAAAAACAGGGTTGGCATGGTTTCATAAATGGGAAGAAAGGAAAGAGGTAAACTGCATTAATGACAGAGCTGACAAGACACAGCACTAGAGATATAACACCATTCAAGGCTCCCAACATAATGAGCTCAGAGAATCTTTTGTTATGTTTGGGGAATTGGCCCTGTGTGTAGGAGTCATTTTTAGTAGCCCAACTCTGACACTTCTTGCCAAAAACTATTGGCTGCAAGAAACCATCACTGGGGAGTTGATAAACAACAGTGGCTGTTAATGGAGAAATGCTTTTGGCAGCAAGCATTGCCAACAATTAAAATATTGCATCAGCTTTGGAGACCAAGAGACCATGTTGAAAGAAGATACTGACCACAGTGTAATGTACATCTCTGGGGATGTTCTGCCCTCACCCTGCTGCATATGCCAAAAGCTGAAGCATGTATTCTATGGTTTCTGTGTATTGAATTGGTTTGAAGACTATATCTTCATGATCATCACCTTCATATAGTTTAGAGGTCTAGTAAATAATTCCAATGAGAAATAACTGGCATACTCATTTTTGATCATGTAAAAATTAGTAGATTTTAAATTATAATTTATACTTGAAATAATTATTTTATTAGGGAGCTACTAATTATGCGTTTTAAAATTATCATACAGATTAAAGATTTTGCATGAAGAGTTTGACATTAGAAGGTTTATTAAAGCACAGGTTTATTAGAGATACGCTTAAGGAGAGCCATCTGTTCATTTTTTTTATGTTCCCAAGTGACATTCTAGGTAAGAAAGAACTATGATGCTTCAAACATAACTTTAAAAGTTTTATTTTTATGCTTTTGGTGCTTTTGTAATTCATCTGTAATTAATGTACATTTTTAAGACTGTAACACAATTTTTAAATGTTTACAGCTACATAACTAATACATAAAATCAAATTTAACTTTCTGGATCTCATAGGTTTATACTTTTATGAATAATAATAGTAAGGCTTTGAGTCTCAAAGTAACTACTTTTTGTTTTTTCAAAGACATTAGTCTATTTTAGTGCTTAAGAAATGTTGAAATGTGATGACCTGAACCAATTCACATTTAAAAATATACATGAAATTATGAATTCATGATCATTATGTGTTTTTAATTCATCTGTTTACCTATTTAGAACAACAAAAATGCAATACAGCATTCACCAAGCCACTTATTTCCTCACAGGACACAAGTTACCAAATTGGTTTACAAATATTCCGGTCTTTCTTTCCTTCTTTCTTTCTTTCCTCCTTCCTTCCTTCCTTCCTTCCTTTCTTTCTTTCTTTCTTTCTTTCTTTCTTTCTTTCTTTCTTTCTTTCATTTTTTCCCGAGTCAGGGTTTCTCTGTACAGCCCTGGCTGTCCTAGAATTCACTCTGTAGACCAGGCTGGCCTTGAACTCAGAAATCCGCCTGTCTCTGCCTCCCAAGTGCTGGGATTAAAGGCGTGTGCCACCACTGCCCGGCCTTTTTTTCTTTCTGACTCATAGACAAAATTTCCTTGACTGTGATTATCACCTTAAGCCAGCTGAGTATTGACATGTATTTCAGTCTATGAGTTGCATTCCTATGAAGTATGTTTCAAAATGGTTATGAATATGCTATTCATAGTAATCTAATGTTTCCACACAGAAAAATGGAATTAGTTTGAAATAATCAAAATGCAAGAAATGAATGAATGATGTACACAATCCTAAATGATTCTACATGATTTCAAATATTCAAACTGAAATGGCAAAGTTGTTAGATGTGAACAATTAGAATCCATTGACACAGTTCTATCAAATCTTATCATCATCATTAAACAGGCTATACATATCTACAAAAACCTTTAAATACTATGTAGAAAAACTGCAAATGCCCTCAAAGATTGAACTAAGTACATTTTTCTTCTTCTTTTTTGAATCTTTTATTTATTTATTTATTTACACTCCAGATTTTATTCCCCTCCCGGTCCACCCTCCAACTGCTCTCCATCCCATACCTCCTCCTCACACCCTGTCTCCACATGGATGTCCCCCCCCTCCCGCCCCACTAGACCTCTAAACTCCCTGGTGCCTCCAGTCTCTTGAGGGTTAGGTACATCTTCTCTGACTGAACCCAGACCCGGCAGTCCGCTTCTGTATATGTGTTGGGGGCCTCATAGCAGCTGGTGTATGTTGCCTGGTTGGTAGTCCAGTGTTTGAGAGATCTTAGGGGTCCAGGTTAACTGAGACTGCTGGTCTTCCTACAGGGTTGCCCACCTCCTCAGCTTCTTCCATCTTTAATCTATTGAATTAAGTACATTTTCTTTATTGATACTTCCATTCACACTGCATCATTAGGAAGTTCCCATCTATCATAGGGACATTACAGCATTTACATTATCACATCATGATCTTTTAATCATGATTCTTCTTTTTAAACATTATTTTTAATATATACTTTATTATTGTTTTATGTTCATCGGTGTTCTTCCTGCATCTATATCTGTGGGAGGATGTTCCAAGCCTGGGAAATGGAGTAACAGACAGGTGTGAGCTGCAATGTGTGTGCTCATCCTCTGTAAGATCAGCCAGTGCTCTTAACCACTGAGCAATCTTTACAACCCTTTATCACAATCATAATTCTTTAACAGAAATTTTGTACCCATTTGGGAATTCTTTAAATGCTGGTAAAATCTGACAGATCCTAGTTGGTTCACTCCTGTAACTGTTTAGTTTGAAAACCATTACCCACTCTCATGATCTTAAATATAATTTAATGGGTGGGGGGACAGGAGACAATCCCAGAGGGCCAGAGATTGAATGGCATGCAGAGATTGAATGGCATGGTTTCCCCTCTGCACCCCATAAGCAGTATGGGGTGCAGAGGGGAAACCCTTCAGAAAGTACTAGAGACCCGAGATATGAGAGACTCTAAGAGCTGGGGGTTGGGGAGAAGTGACCTTAGCCAAAATGCCCAATATTTGGGAGGGGAACTTGAAGAGCCTACCTCCAGTAAATAGACAGAGCCTCAAGTGGAGGGACAGGGCTACTAACCCACAGTCAACATTTCTGACCCAGAACTGTTCTTGTCTAAAAAGATTGCAAGGACAAAAATAAAGAAGGGACTGAAGAAAAGGTGATCCATTGACTGGTCCAACTTGGGATCCATCTCATGGGAGGTTATCAATGCCTGATAATATTACTGATACTATAATGTGCTTACAGATTGGAGCCTGACATGACTGTCCTCTGAGAAGAGGCTCTACCAGCAGCTGACTGAGACATAAACAGATACTTTCACCCAACCAGTGAACTGACATCAGGGACCCCTACGGATGAATTATAGAGAAGGATTGAAGAAGCTGAAGGTGAGAGCAATCCCATAGGAAGACCAGCAATATCTATTCACCCAGACCTCAGGGAGCTCTCAGAGACTGAGCCACCAACCAGGAGCATACATGAGCCAGTCCGAGACCTCAGCAAAAAATTAGTAGAGGTTTGCCTAGTCAGGCCTAAGTAGGAGAAGATATGCTTAATCCAGGAGAGACTTGAGGCCCCAGGAAGGAGGAGGCCTTGGGTGGAGCACTCTCTTGTAGGCAAGGGGGAGGAGGAATGGGATGAGAAACTGTGTGGGGGAGTACTAAGAAGGGAGATGAAGATGGGAATGTAAATAAATAAACAAAATACAAATTGAAAAAAATTTTAAAAAAGAACTCTGTTTGGGGGGATTTTTTGACAATTTTCATACTATTTTTTTTATTATAGTTTATTTCTATTGTTGAAAGAGAATATGAAGCTGAGCAGGGAGTTTGGGAGTAACTAAAAGTATTTTATGGAGGGAAATATAAATTGGACATATTGTATAAAAATTAAGTGAGTAATAAAATAAATTAAAACAAATTAATGGAGATAGCATGACACATTATATTATAGGAGCTCAAAGGGTTATCTACTAACATCTTAGGTGATAGCTTAAGATACTTGTGGGAACAGGAATATTATGTAATTATCCATTTATTCCACTAATAGTATTATTATTTCCTACTTTCTGCTAACCTCTTCATCATCCACCTGTATTTGTGTGTGCGCATGTGTGTTCATATCTGGACCTTCTAGCCCCACATCGTGCTTTCCATTTTGTTTCTGGGTGAGATAAGAGTTATTTTGATGTTCTTGTGGGCTAAATAGAATTCAAAATTGAGCTTATAATATCATTCTGGTGTCTCATCTAAAAATAATGATAACTGTAGGGACTAATTTCTTTTAGAATATTGATAAGTTATATCATTATGTGTTAAAAATTCCCAGTGGGATGCAAAAATATATTTGGTTTGCCCAGTACTCTAAGGGAAGCTGCCTTCAAAAGGCAATGGACAGACAATGGGGTTAACTTGCCAAGCCCTTCAGCTGGTAAGTGACAGAGTTTTGCTTTTTGAGCTCAGATCCTTATCATAGGTTAATTCAGTGTATTTTAACACATTTAGAATCTGAAATATGAATTATTCTGATACCCTGTGAGCAAGGTATAGAAAAATATAGCCAAACACTTTAAAACTTTACTGGTATAATTAATCAAGTGAAATATAAACATTTAGACAAAACTCCTTTGTCAATGTTTGCAAAAGCTTTATGCAAACACCAATTGTGTGTAAAGCCATTATGGTGAGAAGACAAGTATGCATTCCAGAAGTTAAATTTGACCACAGTTTATTGACACAGGAGTGTGCAGAATAATTCCTAAATACTTTGCTTTTGAGGTAGTGATGTTAGATGTGCTATTACTAAGAGCTATAGATACCAGATATTGAGGGGAGATTTTGTGTCTTATCAACAATCAGAAGAAGGTGAACAAAGACTAGGTGACTATGCAGAGTCTTCTGGAAGATGCCAGTCTTTCCATCTATAACTGACAAACCTGAATAGAATATTGTACTTTTACAGTTCTTCAGTATCATGAGACTGTAATTTATAGTTCATTCACATCCGAGATTTATCTGGAAATTAAACAACTGAATTTCAGAGAATGATCAGAATTAATATAAATAAAAGGCTAATGCAATATGTGCAATATGTAATCCATTACATAATAGCATGAATTAATGACATGTAAACATGAATATATACTAAAGGTGAGAGAAAAATGCTATGAGAATAGCAAGGGAAATTCTGAAAATATTTTTGGGTAAGAATCTTTTTTCTTCCTCAGTATTTGTTTCCAGTAAACCTATTTAATTTGTTTGGTTTTTGCTTTGTTGTGCTTATTTTTTATTTCATTTTTCATGTATTACATCAGGTTCTGCTCCCTCTTCTTCTCCCAGTCCCTGCTCTTCCCATACACTCTTTCTCTGTTTTCCTTCAGAAGAGATATCAACCAAATATGACATGTCAAATTGAACTAAAACTAGGCACCTCCATGCATATTATGGCTGGAAATAGGGTCCATTAAGCAGACAAAAGTGTCAGAGACAGTTCCTGCCCCCCCCCACTGTTAAGAGTCCTACAAGAAGTCCAAGATATACAACCATAACCTACATATATGCAGAGGCCCTAAGTTACAGACCCATTCAATCTCCCTGATGGTTGGTTTAGTCTCTGTGAGTCAGGTTAGTTTATTTTACTGGTTTTTGTATGGTGTGCTTGACTTCTTGGTTTTGTTTGTTTGTTTGTTTTGAAAATACTCTCCTAT
>JADRCH010013565.1:0-24924 GCA_019843965.1 Rhynchomys soricoides
GTTTGTTTTGAAAATACTCTCCTATGATTTACTCTTGCCAAAACAAAATGATTATGTCCTCTGCTTAGTAATATTTGAAAGGAAGAATAACTACATATAAATTTCATGGTATTTAAGGAACCTGGTGTACAATGACTAGGTTAAAGCTCTGGAATATATAATGAGTCCTCAGAACAGCAGATTTCCACATATTATTTCACCAGGAGAGAAGAATATCACTGTTTTGGGCTGTGGGAAGGATTAAATTTCCCAGAGAAATAATCTATTATTCTATGTATAAGTAAAAACTATTTTTCATTTTAACGAGAGTGTTAACCCCTTCATGAATATAAAGGGAGTGTGGGCATTCCCTTGAAGACAGAAAAGCAGTATAGTTGAATTACAAAAGATAGGGACATGGAACAGTGGTGATGCTTCGAATGGGGAATCTGCAGTGCAGCATGGAGCTATGAGAAGAGTCACCACACATTCTAGTCTAATTTTTCTGTTCTCCTTCTCTCCTGGGTTGTTTTTCCTTCAGCTCTTTCCCATCATCTGTTAACTGTTGTGTTGATCTCTAGGATCTAGCTATCCTTGAGTCTCTCCAGCTGTCTCTCCGGCACTGCTGTTTTCAGGCCAGTACAACAGGTTTTTCACATTAGAAGCCTTTCAGAACCTGCTGAAAAACTTGTAATAATTCTAGAGGGGAAATGAAATGGGATTACATGTAGAGACATTCAGAATAGATTTTTTTCAGGGGGATGTGAAAATATCAAGGTTATTCATGTAAAACACCAGAGCAGATTCTGCAAATGTTCATTTTGTGGATGCCAGAGCTGTTTAATACACATGTTACAGTCCTTGATGCTAATCCTCCACTAATTTAAGTCTTGGGGGTTTCTAAAAAATAAATTAGGACCTTATTTTCTTCCTTTCATATACAGTAGATTAGAATTTCAAGCAAAGTCAGGATTGGAATACTATCTAATGTTAGAAAATCACTAAAATAATTAGATAAATACTACATTATATGTGTTAGTGTACATGGTGATGTGGTGATGTATTTGCCTATATGTGGAACTGGAAGTTGATATCAGGATGTCTTCTTCAATTGCCTCCAATATCATGAAGTTCAATGTGGGTCGAATTGCTGTGATGTGAGTCCTGAGATCTGCCTGTCTCCACTCTTGGTTTGGGTTTTAAGTACATGCCATGCTTACATGGCAGAGATTTGAACTCAGATAATTATACCCAGCAAGCACTTCACTCGTTGAACCATCACCCCAGCTTGAAGATAAGTATTACATTTTAGGTTATTCATATATACAAGATGTTTGCTATAGTGGAGTGTGATATCTTATGAGCATAGGTTTTCTACATAATTATTCTAGGAAGGAGACTAAGAAAACATTAAGATAATGCAGTACATTACATTACATTAGTTCATTAGTAGAACAAAACCAATGAGGAAAAGCCTTTCACAAATCAGAGATCATTTTCCTTATTATGAAAAACTCATTAAAAACTTCTTTGCATGCTCTTTAAATCTGAGTCTCAAAATGTCAAGATAGTCATAAGAGCTATAAGTTGAACAAGTTCCAGGGACAAGGATGATTTTGACTATTGATGAAGAAAATAAAATATTATTGAAAATAAATGTTTGGTATGGAACTATAACATTTACTGAGTTTATTAAATACAGTACTTTTAATTTTTCTTATATAAAAAGTTTGTGTACATGTTTGAGGACAATGAGCTTGTTTTAGAAATGAATATACTAAGGATAGTCATAGCAAACACCTAAAACATTATATTCTCAAAGGGACGATAAAAATAATTCAAGGTCGCTGGGCAGTGGTGGTTCATGCCTTTAATTCCAGCTCTTGGGAGGCAGAGGCAGACGGATTTCTGAGTTTGAGGCCAGCCTGGTCTACAAAATGAGTTCCAGGACAGCCAGGGCTATACAGAGAAACCCTGTTTCGAAAAACAACAACAACAACCACCACCACAACAACAACAAAACAACAACAACAAAAAAATTGATTCTAGGTGAATGCATTTTTCTCATCACCATATCCACTAAATATATGTCATTTTCATGTACAAACATGCCACATGGGAATCTAGCACAACAAATAAAAGTATAGAGTCATTTTAATAATTAAGAAAAACAACTCAATTTTCCTATAGCCTAAGATCCTTGCCAAAATCACAGAAGCTACAACGTATAACTTTATCTGGCAATTTTCTGTGAGTATTTTTAATTTATAGAAAGGAAAAAAAACACAAGCCTATGATAGAGAAGTAAATTTGCTGAGAGAAACCTAAATGCATGTAAGAATAAATTTGTGTTTTTCTTCTCTGTTATATCCCTTGCTTTGACTAACAGCTTCCAACATCATGCAATAAATATGTGGGTGGGATATCTAAGCCTTCCATGTAGCTTATAGATAGATTTCACTTCAATTTAGGTATTACTGATTATATGTGTCATCCAACATCTTTTTGAGAAGAAATGGTGAAAGGCTCTCTTTTTAACAGCAAAACTCATGAAAATATAATATTCCATATTAATTTTTAATTGAAAGTGTTGGTATTTAAAAATGAGTAATTGACTGTCAGAAAAAAAAACTGAGAAAGAGTCAATTACTGATTATTTACTTCTTATCTTCTGCAAAACCATATTTTCATTTTGGTTCTGTATTACTGCTCCATTCTAAGAACATGGTGTTTATTAAAAATTACTGGGGATTACATTTATCCTCTAGTCCTCTGTCAGCTGATTCTAATACATGTGAATAAGACTCTTATCATGAAAACATTAACAATTGAACAATGATATCTGTCATTTTCATTTTATTTAAATGTAATCACTGGCCAATGAAAGCTCTAAATTATGCTTCTAATACAACAAAGAAGAATTAAAAGTGGTAATATTAATGATATTTCTAGCCACCAGAAAACTATTATTCTGATCCATTGACTATGTCTGGTAAGAAGTATCACAGCATGTTCAGATTATTTGAAAGTTAGAAATATGTATTTTCCTGATGTTTATACTGGAGTATCTGGAAGAATCTTTGTAGAATTTTGAATTATTATATATATATATATATATATATATATATATAGTCATTTCTTCAAAATATGGATAATGATCTGTCAAAAATATATGATATTCTTTGTGGTATGATAATAATAGGAAACCTCCTATTTGCTTCATAAAACACCAAAGTAATCAAATATAAATTAAATGTTAAGATGACTATGTGCTTTTCTGTTAATTAAATGTGAAAAATTAAAGTTAATGAAAGAAATATCAGAGATCAAATATTGTAACTTTATATTCATTGAGTTGTAATATTAAGTATCATTGTGATAACAGGGATTTGTGTTTGAAAGGTTGTACACAAACCATTCCTAACCATATTCAGGACTCATAACAGTGCAAATATATTGACACTGAAATTCAGGAAGAAGTGTTGAATCACTTATTAAAAATAACAACACAGAGAGTATCATTAATGAGGATTACTTTGCTTAAAATGCTCCACTGCATCTCATATCAACCTCAAAATGACATCTTTTTTTTTTTTTTCAGATAGTGTTTCACACTAACCATTTACGAACACTAATGAGAAAAAAATGTGGCTGAACAACAATGTGACTGACTTCATTCTACTTGGTTTGACACAGGATCCTTTTAGGAAGAAAATCCTATTTGTTGTGTTTTTGCTTTTTTACATGGGGACATTACTGGGTAACTTGCTGATCATTGCTACCATCAAGACAAGCCAGGCCCTTGGGAGTCCCATGTACTTCTTCCTGTTCTACTTATCCTTGTCTGACACCTGCTTCTCAACAACCATAGCCCCTAGAACAATTGTGGACTCCTTGCTGAAGGAAGCCTCTATCTCTTTCACTGAGTGCATAATCCAAGTCTTTACATTTCATTTCTTTGGCTGTCTGGAGATCTTTATCCTCATCCTCATGGCTGTTGACCGCTATGTGGCCATCTGTAAGCCCCTGCACTACATGACCATCATGAGCCGCCAGGTCTGTGGGGTATTGGTGGCCATAGCCTGGGTGGGATCCTGTGTGCATTCTTTGGTTCAGATATTTCTGGCCCTGAGTTTGCCCTTCTGTGGACCCAATGAGATTGATCACTATTTCTGTGACTTGCAACCACTATTGAAGCTTGCCTGTTCAGACACGTATATGATCAATCTACTTCTAGTGTCCAACAGTGGAGCCATTTGTACAGTGAGCTTCCTCATGCTTATGATCTCCTATGTCATTATTCTTCGTTCTCTACGAAACCACAGTGCTGAAGGGAGGAGGAAAGCCCTATCTACCTGCATATCCCACATTATTGTGGTCATCCTTTTCTTTGGACCTTGCATCTTTATATACACACGCCCTGCAACAACATTTCCTATGGACAAGATGATAGCTATATTTTATTCAATTGGGACACCTTTGCTCAATCCTCTGATTTACACACTGAGGAATGCAGAGGTAAAAAATGCCATGAAGAAATTATGGAGAAAGAAAGTAGTCTCAGATGATCAAAAGTAAATATGGTATCCAGTCTATTTTCAAAGTTTTCATTAAATTATAAGTCAATAAAATATTACTTTTATTAATCCTTAATATACCAGCTTCTTAGGGCATGAGGATTATAAATTCATATAGTAAAGAGACAATGTGAAACATAGTTTTGTTGAGTTTATTTTATGTAGTGGAATAAAACATGAAATACAATTAGGTACAAAGACCCTTCCTTGGTTTTGGTTCATGTTTGATGCTATGTTTCTCACTCTCTACCCATTCTAGCCCAACACCAGTTGTGACTGTGACTGTATTTTCTGCCCTTCTCCCTATTGACCTCCGAAGTTCTCTCCTGTTAATTACCTATCTATATAATCACATCATCTATTCAAAGCCTGATAAGATTTACCTCTCCCAGTTACTTTTTTTAAATTTTGGTGATGTTAATATATGTACAATATTCTTCATTCCCTTACCTCTCTCAAAACCTTCTCATTTACATCTTCCTATTCTTCAAATTCACTACCTCTTTTTTGCTGTTATTGCATTCATGCATGTATTACATACATATCTATTTGAATTATATATTATTTTATAAATTCATTTTAACCATATTTTTCTCCCTAGACTCATCAGATTGTGGCAGATTCAAATATCTGTAGCAGGTGCTAGTATAGGAGAAAATGAATACACTTGAAGAAATCTCTCTTCTATTTGGGAATTGATTTGAAACTTTTTCCAAGTATTTATCTTGATAAAATACAAGAACACTAACAGGATACAGAGAGAAAAGTTCACTCTTGAAAATCTCTGATACTCTGCTTTCAATATTAAGGTTGTAGTCACAATTTTTCTTTTTTAACACTTATACCCTTCTTCTGATTGATCTCTTTTAACTTAATTATTAAGCTTACTCTTGGACATACTAATTATATTGTTTTCTTTATTTAAAAAAAAAAACAGTATTCAATAAAGTGCAGTGTATGTAGGTTAGTTTAAGGCAGAGGTGTCTATATTGCTTAGAATCAAGAGAACAATCACTTCAAAATGGTATGTGGACATATTGACATGTTAAGCAAAAGCATGATGACCCAAAGGAATATTTCACAGTTTGAGACAGAAATATTATATTTCAAATATAAATTACTTTAGTGAATCTTGAATCCAATTCTGAAGAAAATATTAGTAAATGAGTAATGGAAATTTTTACATTAGATCAGAATCTAATCTAATTTCATCATTATTCATTAATATTCCAATATCAAAGAATATTGATGCTAAGAATATTTCTAATTTCTATGTTTTCAAATGTATTTTTATTCTTTGAAAAATTAAACATGAATTATTTTACCTTGAAACTTTTATAACTTTCATAATCTAGTAAATTGGAAAACAAAATTTTTATCAATTTTGTCATACCAGAACCCATAAATTTTTTATTTTCTTTTTTAAATTTCTTTAATTTTTACTTTTCTCTAGCACCTGGGATTGAGCCTAGATCCTAACTCATTCCAGTCATGGGACATAATTCACACTTAGAATTTCTTTAGCCCAAAGTACTGATCATAATTTGTGTGTGTATGTGTGTTAAAAATCTGTACAATCTACAATAAAGTATATTGATATGTGTAGTATATATCTCTTCTTTTTACATTCTTTGAGTTTCAGTCTAAATCTTGACCATGTTGTCCTGATATAATATCTAGAGATTGATGCTGTTGTTGCAGGATTTTCAGTTTTGAATTCTTGTTGAGACAATCATACATGGTCCTTTCTCTTTTTTAAGACAAAAAATAATGAAATTTTAGTGTAGAGCCATCCTTTTTCTTTATCATTTGAATGTTAACATTTCATGTATGAGCCTTGTAACCACACAGATATCAGATGAAAAAATTGGATCTATGGAATTGGTGTTAAATATGGTATTGATGCTGGGAATTATATCTGGCTCTTCAGCAAAAATAACATGCATATTAGCCACTGAGTCATCTCTCCAGCCCTATAGGTAATTTATAAGTCTCATGTTACTTTCAAACATAGAAAGAACACAGCATCCCTGTTTTTTCTGTCACAAATCTTTTGTAGACTATGTCCTACAAAAAACACTTCCAGTATTTTGCAATAAAGATGCAGATAAGACTGAATGTGCAATTTCTGTAGGTATATTGGTTGAAGTAAACACATCGATGGAGGAAAGGATAGAAATCTGAGTAGCAAAATGGAAACATTGGGGAGAATAAGTGCTGGCTTTGATCTGATTAACTGTTTCATATCCACTGAGTGGTCACAAACATGTTTTTATTCCTTGAAAGAGAAATATGTATTTTACATCTAGACAATGTGGTTGCGTCTGAAAAGAACATGCCATTCAGTCATGTTTGCTTTCTACATGAGCATATTCCTTATTGCTTCTAACAGCAACTTAGTGAAACATCTCAGAAAAGCCTGTGTAGGAAAGTAGAGACCTTCCTTATAGTGATATAAGACATGCCATGAAATAATAGATCTCTGGTAAGTGCAGGAAGCAACCTGATAAAACTTCATTATCAGAGTGCATTAAGAAGATTTTCACAGAGGTTGTCAGAATAAAATTCCAGGGAGTAGAAGTTGACACAAGATACCCTGTCATGGTTTTAGAGTAGATATGACTGTATTTATCTTGTTTGACCTTAGAAAACAGTGGGATGAATTCTTATTCCCTTTATCTCAGTCTGTGACTTTATATAGAAATAGAGATAATAATGCAAAATGTGAACCCTTTATAACAAGAAATTAAGGAATAGTGATAGGCATGCACAGAGGAATGCTATGTACAAATGACGACAGATTGAATTGATGCTTTTACAAACAAAACTTCAACATAAGCCAATAAACTTTCAGGATCTAGGTGGTACATGGTACAGATTCTCTGCAATGTCTTGAGCAAGAATTTATCCCATTGTTAGTGTGATCACAATCTTTAGATTTTGAAACTGTGAGAAAATAAATTCTTATCCTCTTAGCCAACTACCAAGTGGTACTTAAGGCAACCCATCTGTACCTAGGAAACATATCTGGAAAATTGTTTTGAGATTCAACCTCACACCAATCAGAATGGCTAAGATTAAAAACTCAAGTGACAGTATATGCTAGCAAGAATGTTGAGAAACAGGAACACTCCTATATTGCTGGTGGGATTGCAAACTGGTACAACCATTCTGGAAATCAATCTGGTGGTTGTTCGGAAAATTGGAAAAAGTTCTACCTGAAGACCCAGCTATACTACTCTTGGGCATAAACCGAAAAGATGCCCCACAATACAACAAGGATGCATGCTCTACCATGTTCACAGCAACCTCATTTGTAATAGCCAGAAGCTGGAAACAATCCAGATGTCCTTCAACTGAAGAATAGATACAGAAAATGTGATTCATTTATACAATGGAATACTATTCAGCTATTAAAAATGAGGACATCATGAATTTTGCAGGCAAATGGATGGAACTAGAAAATATCCTGAGTGAGGTAATCCAGACCCAAAAGGTCATGCATGGTATGTACTCATTGATAAGTAGATATTAGCCAAAAATATTTAGGATATAACTGTAAGACCATAAGAGGTGTAATAAGCAGAAATTCCCAAGTAAGGAGGCTTCACTCCCACCTAGAAGGAGGAAGGATATAATCATGGGAGGCAGAGGGAGGAGGGACCTGTGTGAGAGAGTGGAAGGGGAGAGAGAAAGGGACTGGAGAGAAGCCCAGAGGGCCAAAAGACTGAATGGAAATAAGCAGCATTAGGGAGTGGGAGGTTGAGGGTGGGAGGTCCATCTAGAAAATACCAGAGACCTGGGAGCTGAGACACTCTCAGGACTTATTGGAGGTGATCCAAGTGAAAATGTCCAGCGTTGGGAAAAGGGAACTTGAGAGACATTACCAGCCTGCTTGGACAGAGACATAAGCAGATATTTATAACCAGCCATTGGATTGAAATTGGGGATCCCTATGGCTGAATTAGGGGAAGGATTGAAGAAGCTGAAAATGAAAGCAGCTCTATAGGAAGACCAGCAGTCTCAGCTAAAACAGATCCCAAGGAGTTCCCAGAGACTGAGACACCAACCAGGAGCATACATACAGGGGTTGATCTGAGGCTCTTGGCAGACATGTAGCATAGGTCTGCCTGGTTGCTCTCAGTGGGGGAAGATGTGCTTAATCCTGGAGAGATTTGACACCCCAGGGAAGGAAGAGCCCTCGTGGGGTAGGGTAGTGCACCCCCTTGGAAGCAAGTGGGAGGAAGAACGGGATGAGGAACTGTGTGAGGGGAGACGGGGGTGGGGGTGGGGATGATGGGAATTTAAATAATAAAATAATTTTAAAAAGAACCAAATATGAGTGTGTTCTTTAGAAATAGTATGGATACAAACAATAACAACAACCACAACATATCATATCATTCATTAAATCGAAGTGTATACATTTACTAATAATTTCTTGTTAAATCCAACCACAAATTCAGATTGTGATGGGTCTTTAAAATAGTATCTTTTATTTTTGCCTATATATCCTTTAAATAATTTCCTTTAAAAAGCATGAAAAAAATCAATAAGATATCTGTTGAAAATCTTGGAAACTAAGGAGTCCTGGTAGGAGGAGAAATAGTCTACACCAAGGAAGACCACTGTCAACTAGTTATCCCACACCAAATGGTCAGCCTGGATACATTAAATACAACTAACTGTATACAGACTGAGCAGGTTATATTTATATATTTAGGAACATATCTGTATATACACACATACACACACACATATATATGCATATAAAATGTATTTAGCAACATTAATAATAAAAAGTAGCCATGAATTTGAAAGCAGACAAGAATGGGTATATAGGAGGGTGTGGAGAGAAAAGGTGAAAGTGAGGAATGGTGTCATTAAAATCTCAAACAGTAAGTTTGAGTAACAGTAATTAAGTAAGTATAACAGTAATTAAAATAAAAATTCTCTTACAGTAAGTAATTAAAAATAAAAACAATAGTATTAAGCAAAGTGAAACAGAAAATAGCATATTAAAATAACTCACATGATTTGAAAAAAAATAATGTATTCCTGATGACATAACTTGGGGCACGGAATGACATTGTAAGAGATTCATCTGATAAGGAATTTGAAATGAGTGTATCTAAGTTTGACCCTAATTATATTAAGGAATTGATCATTTTTTAATAGACTTCAAGCCTTTATAGTTAGCAAGACTATCAAGATGTAATGAATGTGTAAAGATTTAACTCCTGTGTAGACAGTGGTAAATATTTTAGAATACATTTTTTCCATAATATAAATCTTGTAGTAGGTATGTCATATGGTGGTTTAAGCCATTTAAAATATTTTAAAGGAAACATGAAAAGCTAAGCATGGGTAGTTAAAACAAACATGAGTTTATTTTTGACATAGTGCTCCAAGAATGTCTTTGGGGAGTGTCAGGTGAGATTTCAACCAAGTCTCTCCAGTGACCTTAAATTCTCCTCTACTGGACCACAGCTTCTCCAGAAACATTGTGCCCTGCAGGATTGGGCTTGAAGCTTTATCATCACAGAGAAGGAAGGAAGACAAGGGTAACTGATCGGGATGTAGTTCCCATTTTTCATAAGAATCTGATGAGCCTCTCATTTTCATTTTTAGTATTCACAGAGTAAGTGCTAAAGACACCATTTCTTTTAACTACAATTCCACAGCAGTACACAGAGTGCACTGCTTATTTGATTTCATTTTCACCTCTTAAAATATCTACTTGCTATTTTGTGTTTGAATACATTTTTAAAGTTTATTATTATGAATTGATATTATTTCAAATGCTGATAGAAATTGGCCAACATTGAAAGTGTAGGCATTTTTATTTTACTTTATGTCATTCTTTATTTTCTATTTGTATATAAAAAAAAATGATTGTATGTAAAAGTCATAGAATAATCAATTCTTATCTTCTTGTTTTCCAGCAGAACTGTAATTTTCATTAACCATGTATTCTGAAAATAGAGCTGCTTGATAACTGATTTTTCATATCCTAACTTCATATTTTAATAGTCTGCAAGAAAATTTTAGAGGATGCTTTCCAATAGAAAAATCTGTCATAGAAATGTATTGCTGAAGACTTAATTTTAAATTTTGGAATGAGAAAGGCTGGAATAGAATGTGAAGGGAAGTGGGGAAATGGTTTTAATTACTTAAAATAGAAAAGTGATGATGAAATTAAACATATGAGAATAATATAAACAAGTAATTCAAGAAACAATAACAACAAGCAAATATGCACAGTAAATCCCACAAATCTGTAAACAACCTAATATATATCCCAGTACAGAGAGGAAAATGTTATCTTCCGCAAGTGCTTGATCTGATTATTCTGCATGGGGGGGGGTCTTCTTTTGTAGGTGTTAGATTAAACTTTCTTGAGTAAATTTGTTACCTGATTTCAGTCCCTCCATTGATGACTTTAGGCTGTACTGTCCTCTCTGTGTTCATATTAATGCAAACCTTTTACTTATAATTAGTTTTCAAAATAGCTTACAACTTATATACAAATCCTTATTTGGGGTCACATTAAAATTGCTGAAAAAAAATATCCTCAGGCTTTCCATTGATTTACAAATGCCTCAGAAATGTTCAGAATTTTTTTCCTTTTAAAAATAAGCCAATTAAAAAAGGATGAATTTTCACCCCCCCCACACACAAAAACTTATTTTACTTAGTTCTTACAACATATTAGAGATATATGCCTACACTAGGCTGTTTGGATAATTTTGAGATGAATTCGCTGTGGTAAAAATATTATCTCGTATAACTCTACATGAAAATAATCAGCACTTAGCATTATATATGATATGAGAAAATCAAAACCAAATTATGCAAAGGAGTGGTACAACCATCATGCTGGCATGTTTTCCTTAAAGTCACAGCTAGAGATTGTATCTTACGAGTTAACTGACAAAGATTGTTCCTGAAGAGAATAATTTATGAGTCAAAAAATAATTCAACAAGAAGGTGAAAGTCTAAAGCTGAGTATCTTCCTTTTCTCAATCTGTTTTGAATCCTCAATGTCAACTTTGCATCTAAGAAATCGTGTATTTTATCCAAATCCTATTAATGATTTAAAAGTACAGGGGAATGCTAGGGTGGTGAGGGGAGAGTGGGTGGGTGGGAGAGCTCCCTCATAGAAGCAGGGGGTAGAGGGGATGGGATAGGGGATTTGTGGAAACCGAGATGAGAGATAACATTTGAAATGTAAATATATAAAACAACCAATAAAAAAAGTACATGGGGATTGAATTTTCTTCATCCTGAGAGAAAGTGCAGAATTGGGGATACTTGTTTCAGTGTGGGTGGTGATCAAATATGTTCCTTGTTTCTTTTTGAGGAGTATATCTTTGGACATACATATGTAGGACAGGAGTGTATCTATTTATATTTATATCATATGTGACAATTTGCAGATTATAATGCATAGAATTCTACTACTATGCATAGAATTCTTCTGCTACTAACTTGACCTCAGTAAAGGAAGAAATGTGTTAAATAATAAAAACAAGGCCTTCAAGTTTTTGCAAAATTTCAGTGAAAGATTATGATTTCTTCTTTATTGACCTAATTTCTGCCTGATATATAATATATTTTTCTGAAGCCATATTAAAATAATGGACTTAAGTTTCTCATTGAAGAAGTATGGAAAATCTCACTGGTAAGGAAGTCAACATTTAGTTTGATTATAATATCCTTCGATCATCACCTACTTTATTCCTTAGATGTAACCATGAGTTTCCATATCTTTTGAAATTAATTTATAATCACTCAGATACTTATAGAAATTAGTTGGGTATGATTTATTACATACTCATTATTAGATTTGGGTAATCTTTGAATCTCCACATGTTTCAAAGTATATGGTTTACATCATATGTGCATACATACATACAATTTGCAGATTATAATACATAGGGTGTTCTTTCTGCTACTACATTTATTTTAGTAAAGGAAGAAGTAGTATGTTAAACGATAACATATTTGTCATTACAGTATATGGTTCTCCTTCCTGTCAGATTCATTTAATGTACTGAATTGTCTACTATATATTCCAGAGTAATACTGTATCATACTCTATTTCTGTTTTGTTATTTGTATGTATTTAGACCTTTTCCTATTTGAAACTTTCACAAGGTAGCAACGAATATTTTTTGCCATTTTAGTGGAGTTCTTTTAACAGAATAAATACTTATTATCTAACCTATGATTAAATTGTCTTTAAAGAATTTTTAGTTATATGGGCAAAATGCCAAGAACTCAGAGTGCTATGACATTATTATTATTTAATTTTATTTCTCTGATTTTAGATTTATAACTGTACATTTTCTAATGTGAAACTTTCAGAAATTTGGGTAAAAACTAAATAAGAGTGTATTAGCTTGAAATAAATGGACAGAACATGAATCAACCCATAAGATTCTACCTATAAACTCTTTCTGTGTCAAATGTACTTTTCCTGATGATTTACTTGTACTGTCATACAGGGAAAAGTGCATTGATCACTCATTGTTCTAATTCTTTGTAGTATAGTGACATTTTCATTTATTAATGAGGTTGATTAACTGATTTGCTTTTGTAACTCTTCTTGAATTGAGCATCTGTGTGACATATTTTAGACAAGCTATTATAATAACAGAAAATAAATACAAAAACAGGGAAAATATTTTATATTTTTCTTTTCACTGATATATTTTAAGATTCTTCATCATGCACGTGAAGAGAATTTTGTTAAGTAAATCCATGTGGTTCAATTTAAAGATGCATGTTGTTTAAACAGGTGACCTGACGGCAGTCCTCTGGATGTATTCTCTGTCCCTGCAGGAGCTAACATCTAAAGTGTGGCTAGAATATCAGAAGTTGATTATAACATCGCGTCCCCCAGATGTGACTGGAAAGTGAACTGAGAAATGAAGTGAAATCTAGAAAGTCACAGTCTCTCTGGGACCTGGACAAGAATCCACCATCTTCTCTAAAACTTGGCTACTTACTCTTCATCACATTTACTATTTATTTTTATAGTAAGTTTCAATGTCACTTTTGAGATTGCTATGAAGAGTGTAATGTGACAAATTGAGTCCACTTGTATCTCAATTTTGAACTTAGAATATGCATTTAACTTTTAAAGTATCGGCTTTGTTCTTACCACTTTAATGTTTTGAAATTTCTCCAGCAACCAAAATTAATTTATTATTGAACTAAAGTTTCTTTATTAGTGTCACTCTGTACATCTGTTCTTATGAATGAATTTGCTATACTTTCAAGTGTTTCGTGCATCTTAGACATTGGCCTATTTGTAGTAACAGATTTATAATTGAATTATCATAAAAAGTCATTGGATATACTTATTGGTTACAAATGACTTTGAAAATAAATCAAAGAGATCAATGCTTTGGGCACAGTATCCTGTCCCTTAAATAATCAAACACGCAGAAGCAATGGGATATGGAAACCTCACAGAATTTATCTTACTAGGTCTTTTCCATAATGAGGATGTCAAGGCAATATGTTCTGTGTTGTTCTTGCTTTGCTACCTTTCAATTCTCTGTGGAAACTTGGTTGTTCTTCTCACTATCAAGGGCAGTCATCTTAGTGAGCAGCCAATGTATTATTTTCTCAGCTACCTGTCCTTCATGGATGTCTGCTTTACTTCTACAGTGGCCCCAAAATTTATTATAGACTTATTGGTACAATGTAACACAATATCCTACAATGGCTGCATAGTCCAGATGTTTTATGCCCACTTCTTTGGTGCCACTGAGATATTTATCTTGGTGGTCATGGCCTATGATCGCTATGTAGCCATTTGCAGACCCCTTTACTACATGATCACCATGAGCAGACAGGTATGTTACATCCTTGTGATAGGCTCAGTTTTTGGTGCTTTTATACACTCACTTGTGCATGTATTGGTTATTATCAGACTTCCCTTTTGTGGCACCAATGAAATAGACCACTACTTCTGTGATATATTCCCCCTGCTGAAGCTGGCTTGCACTGACACAAGACTCCTAGTTATTGTAATCATTACTACCACAGGGGTGATGTCCATTCTGACCTTTGTTGCACTGATCATTTCTTACATCATCATTTTGTCCATCTTGAAGACCAGATCATCAGAGGGCCGCCGCAAAGCTCTCTCTACCTGTGGCTCACATATCACTGTTGTATTCATGTTTTTCTTGCCACTCATCTTTACCTATGTCCCAATGGGTGATTCTGTTGGGGATGACAAGGTGTTTGCTCTGTTTTACACCATGATTGCCCCATTGTTTAACCCTCTCATCTACACACTGAGGAATACAGACATGAAGAATGCCATGAGGAAGGTGTGGTGCCAAGACAAACTGTTTGAAGGAAAGTGAAGCCTCTGCTGGTGAAGATTTTTTCTCAATCTTGTCCTATCTACGGAATAAATGTGAGTAATATAGTAGTATAGCAAGATAGTGCATAGCCAACCAAAGTTTCAAGCCCCCAAATAAGACTCAAATCAATGGGTACTATGTATATAGTTAAATAAATTATTTTCTATGTTAGATAAATGGAAAGTCTTTTCTCCTTCACCATCTCAGATATAGTGGCTATTCTTTTTTTTTTTCTTGCTACAAAGTATAAAAACTGTAAAATTTGACAATTTTACTTTATTTTAGGTAATTTATGTTTTGTTAGAAATAGCCATCATAGATAGAGAAATCTCAGTCACATCCTTTCTGTGCTTTTACTATATGTAACAAAATAAATATGGAAAAAAACCAACAACAACACTGTATTTGAGCTGTCCATTGATGCTTTTCTTATTCCCTTCATGTTTCACAATCATTTGGAGAGACTTTAAGGATAAAACTTCTCTGTTACTAAGAGACATTTCAGGGATTGTGGGTGTTTAGTTGGCTAGTGTTTATAGATTCTCTTCCAATAGTCATGACTTCACTAGGACTTAGTGGTTAACTATGCCTTCAGTAATCAGCATGATTTCCCTCTTATGAAGTGGGTCTTAAGTCCAATCAGAGAGCTGCTAATTACTACCAATGAATTTGTGCCACTATTGTATCCCTTAGAATTATCAGGCCTGACTGGTTGTCAATGTGGTTTGTAGGTATCATAGCTGAGCAAGACTGTTGCTTTCTTCCTGTGGGAGTGGGAGAAGTGATATTCCCCACCAAAGAGAATATTTATTTCTTGTCCAGAGTCAAATAGCCAACTCTAAAAACATATGCACAAGTAACATCATATGACTGAATAGAAGATATAGACATGTATATACATACATATATACATATACATTTATGCAATATACATTTATACATATACACATATACATATATACATACATATATACATATACACATGTATAGATATAAATATATACACATATACATATGCACATATACACTCACACACACAAATACATGCATGTACATATACATCTAAACATCTATACACATTAATTTATGAGTATATTAATTCATATATATATGAATTTAAAGGATATAAGGAAAGGGGATATAGAGAGAGAAAGAGGAAAGGATAAATCTAATTATTATATTAAAGATCTTGTATTTATATATTTTAACTTTTTAAACAATTTTTTCTAAAATAATTCAAAGCAGTATAATTGTTTCATTAATGGAATAATTATATTCATTGCTATTGATACTTACAATCCTGAATGTGGTATAGGTATATTATTTTAATTAAAACTTTCATATTATGAATGGTGTCACCTCTATTTATCATTTAGTCACAGTAAATTGATGAAGTAGTTCCCCACTCATGAAACCTAAATTTGAATAACTATGTATAAATCTGCCTTCATGAGAACTAGAAAAGTAGGCACAAGATAGCAGCCTCTGATTTTAGCACAGGAATATGAAAATAAGTATTGTTAAAGTTAAGAATAATTCCAACTTGTATGTATCACCTTTTTTTATAACCTCATAATGGAGAGGCACCCACAAGTGTTGGAAGAAAAGTACAACAATAAATTGGAGCTAGACAGTAGTCAAAGGAACTGTATACTAGGCACCTAGATCTAAATAGCATCATAATGCATTCTACAGTTTTAGAATATAGGCCTTAATAAAAGAAAGACTTGGGATTTTTCTAACCATTCCAATCCTAGAGGAAGCAGGCTGCATATGGCTAAGGTGACCTGATCCTGGGCATCAAATGAGCCCTGAGATACAGAGTCCAGTTCGTGAGACTAGAATTACAACTCAGTTATTCTTAGAGTTTTGATCCATAAATCCTCTCATAGGTTCCTAGTTTACAAATTGGTCAGCAGCTATTGATATTATTGGGTGGTCCAAAATGGAGGAAAAATATTTTCCTAAAAATATTCATGTCTTTTCTCTCATTTTGCTTCTTTGCTATCACAATGTAGGCAGCCTTCCTCTACTATGCATCTTATACATGTACACTCTGCCTCATCACAGCCTTAAAGTCTGAAAGTCAAACAACCATGTGCTAAAGTAAATATTCTGAATCCAAAACCCAAATAAGTGTTGGTTTTTTTATAAGACTATTCTGCATGTTTTGTCAAGTAATGGAAAGTTTAGTAACGTACATTCTAAGGACAATTGTCAGACTGGGTACTTGTGTTCATATAATTTGTTTCTAAACCTTCTCTGATACGAAAAATGATTCCACTGTTTTTTTTCTAATCTTGCCTCACTGTGCCATATTTTAACTTCATTCTGTCACCAGAATTGACTCCCAGTCCTAGTCATCAGCCCATCACCACTGACCTAGTTTCCAGCCCAAATTCTACAGGTACATATTTTAGGACAGAACCCACAGACTAAGCTTCTCAGCTCCTTATAGTGCTAGTCAGGGATCTACTGTCATATGCAGATGGCTGGTGTGCCATTTTAATCTAATTAAAGTCACAAATGAATCAAGAGTAATTTTTCCTTAGCATTGGCATTATAACACACCAAGCATTGTTGGATTTCTACCTGGGTTAATAGTCATGAGAATTAGAAGCTTGGGGCTCCAAGCATTAGAAGACTACAGGTATTAAAAGCGAGAAACAAAATTATCTAGGTGTTCAAGCAAAAAGCCTATTGCTCTGTCCTGTAACTGTTATTGGACAGTTTAACTGTAACTGTTAAATTCATATTAGCATTTAATATGAATTTAAAAGTCACCTGATTCAGGTGCTAGGGACACTTGGCTTTTAACCTCTGATAGCGTTATGGAACTCTGTCAGTAAGCTTTGTAATCTTTGCTGCAAGCAGGCTCTTTATCTTCTCTGGTGTAAGTTTCTAACCCTTTTGATACAGCCCACTCTCCAAACTGTTCAGTTGTTCCCAAACTACTGAGTGAACTTAGTGTTTAGAGTTATGGAAATATGTGTGGTTATAACTACTAAAGTAACTCTCATGCCTCTTTCTAATATCTATAATTGAGTAACTGTAGCTGGAAGCCCTGAATTCCATGTGCTTTCATTGTTACTAGCTCAATTTCCTCCACATTTAAAAATTTTTTATTTATTTCTTTTATTTTTCAAATTATAGCTAATTAATCCATGTTCTTTTCGTTTAAAACCATAAAAATGTGTATTTGTTATTAATCATTCATATATATATATATATATATATATATATATATATATATATATTAAGGTGGTGGTGAGGGTCCTGCATCTGCCCCAGAGCTTGGGTCTCTGGGGGAGGCAAGACTCAGTAAGTTTGACTATGCTCACCCCACAGCACCACTGAGAGGGTGTCAGGCTGTGAGAAGCTGTGGGACACCACCCAGGGGTGGGAGAGCATGGCCTGGGGTCCCGAGGACTGCACGGAGCTGGCTCTTTCTGGTTCTCAGCTCTTGGGCATCCCAGGCATGGCTGGATGCTGTGGAAGAACTGAGAACAGAGTGGGGGCCCGTGGGCTGGATCTAACCAGGGGCTGAGGGGGAAAGGTGGGGAGGAGACCAGCTGGGTCCTGGAGGGGACTGAGTCTTTGGCTTATTGAAGGCTAGCTGGTTTGGTTTGGTAGAGTCCATGGTTGATGGTACTGAGAGGCCCTCTGTGGGAGACTAGATGCAGATCTTTGGATGAAGGGCTGTTCCTTCGATCTCCATAGCAGATCCTGATGATGCTAGACAGTCCATGGTTTTAGGGCATTTATTGTTATGGCTGAGAGTGGTGATGAGTGAAACCTTACCCCACAACCTTAGGGTGGGCCTGAGGTTAAAATTCCTTTTGCAAGGAGGAGTGGCTGGGAAGGGGAGATTGTTGGCTAAGCCTCTAGGTGACTCATTAAAAGGGAATGTCTTGAGGCTATGTGACCACACCTCTACTTGTAGAAGGGCTTGGGGCATTGCCCTTATGTGACTGATAGTCACAGACCTATAAAGAACTACAGCCTCATGTCAGGAGCCTGGGGCCCAGGAGCATGGCAAAACAATTACAGTCCTTGTACTGTCCCTGCTGGGGACCCCCTACTGGGGCTTCAGGGTTTTAAACCTTAGCTCAACCAGAAACCAGGCTGCCTTTCATGGTCCCACATCTCCCCCTTTTACTTTTTTAAAAGAGAGGGGTCACTGGAGTGACTGTGCTATTTATATTAAAAATTTTGGGTGGAGTGGCAGTATCAAAAGACAACACTATACAGATTGGAGGGGTAGCACAACTAAGCCAGAAGGGTATGGAGGGGTAGGGGTTGGAAAGACAAGGGATCACTGAATCAATTAACTGTTCCATGGGTTGTACAGTTTGAGGGCAATAACATCAGTTTTAGACAATATCTGATTATATTATATATATTTGTAAGTATTTATATACTTACATATATAAGTAACTATGCCTCAAAGCCCAGAATTTCATGTGTTTCACTGTGACTAGCTCAACTTCCTTCACATTGTTCTCTATTTTAATTACTTTTGAGATTATAATTTCTAAATTTCTACCTACTATTATTTTTTCTTCATAACCTTCAAAATATTGCTGGCTCATTATTAATTATATATTAAATAAACATAGCTTTTTTACATAAATAAACATAGCCTTCTCAATTTTTATAATGTTACTTGTATGTATGTTTTCAGGCCTGATCATTTGTATTGGGTAACCAATGGGTGTGTTCTTCCATGGGCAAGGTTCAGTGTTTCTTAGTTTTCCATAGTTCTTTTGGTAGAATGAAGCCTTATAGACTTTCCCTTCTTCAAGTTATCATGTCTATAATGTCTACTGCTATAGTCCATGATCAGCTATTGTTTAGGCAGTCATGTTGCTGACACAGTATGGGGGTAGGTTCTGACATTACTAGGACACTTGGTCTTAGAGGAAACTCCATGATCTTATGATTCTTACACTTTCTGCCCAGAGTTGTAACCTTTTCTCTGTTTCTTGAGTTTTATTTTCTGAAGTTTTATTGTATAAAACTTATAATAGGCTACACATGGTCTTTCAGAAGCCTTTATTAAGACCTAATATCATACTTGGCCTAGTAGATGAGAAGGAAATATTTTACTTATCTAAAGGCAATGTAAACCAGTCTCTTTATATATTCAAGAAGGACAATACGTTCTCTCTCTGTCTCTCTCTCTGTATCTCTCTGTCTCTCTCTCTGTGTGTCTCTCTCTGTCTCTGTCTCTATTTATCTATCTATCTATCTATATGTATATACATGTGTGTGTGTGTGTGTGCGTGTGTGTCTATAATTCCAAATTAATCAGTCACAAGCCTCAAGTGTGAATTGCTGTTTTCTTTCAATAAATGTGTATGTGTGTGTGTGTGTATCTGTGTGTGTGTGTATGTGTGTGTGTCTGTATCTGTGATTCCAAATTCATCAGGCACAAGCCTCATGTGTGTACTGCTGTTTTCTGCCAATAACCAGTCGCATGCTGAGATACAAAGGAAAGTTTGTATCCCACCATCCCATTCCCCTAAGCTGACCTCAGAGAGTTCATATGTAAATAGGTGCTAACTTCTTGAGTGACAGTGGTCAAGTACACTCAGAGCAAGTACACTCAGTGCAGGTGTTACCACCTGCAACAATATAAATATCTTGATATATAAAAATGAATATTCAAATAGAACATGTACTGATAATAAGCTATAAAATAACTATTTTAAGCTAGTTCTTGTATATGCATGAGGTATGATATAACAAATGATAATTTGTCAGTACAATTTGTTTATTGTGATATTCAAGACATTATTATAAAAAAATACTGTCAGAAGTTTAAGATCAATGCATAGATTAGTAAAAATATATTTATGTTATGGGATCCAAGAAATGAACAAATCACAGGTCTCTGGAGCTTCTTTAAACTAACAGGATTCATAATATGCTTCCCCCACAAGATTATAAGATCAGTAAATGATTACTGGGTGAAGAGACACATTAACCAGCCAAGCCACCTAAATGAGTACTATCCAACCTGTGGGCTGCCTGAGCAGGTTTTCAGCTTTTTTAGGATCATCCCCTATAGTCAATGTGATTTCCAGTGATATAGGTATACTTGGGTCATCCTGTAAGTAACCCCTCATCTATAATGTAAGCTATCTCAGTATATCTAGTTGGACTTTGCTGGAATAATTACTTTCGTTTATTGCAGCTGATTCCCTGATTGTCGTGAATAGACATTTGATTGCATCTCCCCAGAAATGTCTCAAATCTCACACAGTGCCCATAGTAATATGGATCCTCCTATCTCCACTTCTGCAGTTCTTGTGTTCTAGATATGAGCCATGGTGTCCATTCTTTTAAATGTATCATTGTGAGAGCTTGAATTCAGGTCTTCATATTTGTATAACAGGCTCTTTAGTGAGTCTTTTTGACCATCTGAAAGAATATATTTTAATGAAATAATTTTATTTCACAAAATATGTATTTATACTATATATACTAGTATATTTTAAATGCACTATATATAATAGACATATAGAGACACATATGTTTGTGCTCATTGTACATATGAACTGACGGAGGCTGTGGCAACATGTATAGGTCCTGCATATGTTCGATCCAGATGAGACTCAGTGCTGTGATGGAGAAGTAGACACAAGCTCTCACCCCAGCCAAGAAGCTATCTATGATTATTGCTGTTTGCAAAAGAAATTTAGTTTTTCCCCAATGGGGTGAAATTGGGTTTTTAAGCCACATTTCAAGGTAGGCCCCATTCCCAGAAGTAGCTGGCCAACACAGAATAAACTTAATCATACTTCATAGACTTTTTACCACATATTGTTTTTCTAGGGCATTTCTTTTGTCCTATTGTACTTTTGCTTATATAGTTTGGCTTTCGTTTTTGTGGTTGTGTGGGGTTGCATATGTGTGTTTCTTGTTTGTTTTTCCTTTTTTTGTTTGATTTTCAGAGAGAAAGTAAAAGAAAAACTTAAGTTAGATTGGTGGGACAGTGAGAAGTCTCTGTGAAGAATTAGGAGAGCAGATAAATTTGAGACAAATATAGTGCATATTTTTAAAATAAAATATACTATCTATCACTTCACATACATATTATCGATATTTCATTTAATTATTCTGTGAATACTGCATTAATGATTTTATTTTTCAGAGAGGAAACTGACTCCCAGAAATGTCATTTATGTTATGTACTTTCAATTGGGCATTTTGACTCCCCTGTATCTATCAATACTTGCACACACAAAAATAAAATAAATAATTAAATGAATGATTAAAACTAATTTAAAAAATAAAACTACTAACTTAGAATTCTATTCCTGGTACATGGAAAGCCTTTCTTTGAAGGATTTGATATCAACAATATCCTACCAAAAAATTCTCATAAAAGATACTGGAGGGATGCCATCAAAGTTAAGAATGCTTGGTACTGTAGTAGAGAAGGATTTGGTTCCCAGCATCTGCAAAGTGTTACAGCTGATTGTACCCCATGTTCCAGCAACTCTGACACTCTCTCTGCTTGTGTCTATTGGGATTAAGCATGCACACAGTGTACTCACATACATGCAAGCAATTATATATGTGTGTGTGTGTGTGTGTGTGTATAATATTCATTTACATGACATAAAAGTAAATGTAATCTTTACAAAGAAAAATTTCTGTAAAAACTCTTGCTAAAATTGAAAAGGAGGGTAGAGGAAATAGATACTAAAAATATAAATCACTTCATTTAAATATAAAGATGAAATAGGAATCAAGTAATAAAATGGTATGAACTCACTAAACTCTGCAAAAATCAGCAGATAAAATGTTACAAATGTATTAGGTTTTGAATATTAGTTCAAAATTGTGGCAGTTTTTGGTTATTGTAGGCATATATCAATCAATCAATCAATCAATAAGAATAATTATAATTTTCAATGAAGAAAACATTAATCACTTTTAAAATTTTATGTATGTCTCTCTCCATTTTTGAATGTTAATATCAAAATTTGTGCTTGCACATACTGTATCTCAATTAGTAAATTTTTGTGTTTATTGTTAGCTATTAATACTTTGTATTCTTTTATACTAGTTGATTTATATCTTTATTCTCTGTCTTAGTCAGGGTTTCTATTCCTGCACAAAACATCATGACCAAGAAGCAAGTTGGGGAGGAAAGGGTTTATTCAGCTTACTTTTTCACATAGCTGTTAATCAGTAAAGGACATCACTCAAGCAGGTAAGGAAGCAGGAGCTGATGCAGAGGCCATGGAGGGATGCTACTTACTGGATTGCTTCCCCTGATTTGCTCAGCTTGCTTTCTTATAGAACCTGAGACTACCAGACCAGGGATGGTACTACCCACAAGGGGCCCTCCCCCCTTGATCAGTAATTGAGAACATGCCTTACAGCTGGATCTCATGGATACATTTCCTCAATTGAACTTTCTTTCTCTGTGATATCTCCATCTTGTGTTGACACAAAACCAGCCAGTACATTCTCTAATATAATATTAGATTAGAGAATTTTCTGTTCTTTTATCTGTTTTATCTATGACTTAGCATCTTTTTTGTTTAACTTAAGTTAAACTTTTAAAAAGCACAGATTGATATGCCATGATAAACAAGTACAGTATTGGTTAACTTTGATTCTCTGGGAAAGCCGTAATAACAACACTATCAGTTTCTTTGTTTCTTTGTTTGCTTTTTGCTATTATTTATTATTTATTTTTTGAGGTGGGGCTTTTTTTTTTTCTTTTTTTTGTATAAGCCTGGACTTCTCACTATAGACCAGGCTGGCCTTGAACTCGCAGAGAACCCACTGTCTCTGCCACCTGAGGGTAGAAATTAAAGGCATGTACCACTACCATGTGGTAACATTTGGTTTTAAAAGTCTGTTTGTCCAGGAATTGAAAAAATACCTCAGACATAAAAAAGTACAGTACTCATGTTGTGAAAGATTTGTATCTAACTTTAATTATCCACATCAGGCAAATCATAATCACCCCAGCCACTTAGGGATCTGGCACCCTCTTCTGCTCTGTGAAGTCACTGAATACACATCATAAACACACACATACACAAATACATACAGAGAGACTTAAAATTAAAATAAAATCTATTGAACATGTTATTCCAAATATGATATTCTGTAATGGCAACCTCATTATTTGAATGTATATATGCACTCGTGTCAATCAGATTTCTGCTCACAAATTTAAGAGTAGTCTTCTGATAGCTCTCTTGCAGGTGACAGGTCTTTTATTTTTTCCCACAAAACTATTTCTAATTATCCTTGATCTTTGTGATTTTAGTTGTAATGTTTGAAAGAAAAAGTAGCCCAACAAGCAGCTGAAAGAGTCAGATGCAGATACTTACACCCAAGCAATGGACAGAAGCCAGGGAACTTGGTAGTCAGCTTCAAGAGGAAGGATTGGCAATAGACCTTGGGGTTTAGCTTTAGGAATGCAATGTAATATTTCCTTGGTATGTTTGGTTTTTTTTTTTCATTTTTCAGGAAGGCAAAGGGAATTGGGGAGAAGGTCAAGGCATGCCTGAGCCATGCTCTCCACACTTAAGCTGTACTGACTCCCTCCAATCTTTGCTTATATTAATATCTTTAAGGTAAACTTCTTTCAGGTCTATTGGGATTCATTGACATCATTCTATTGTCTCTTCATATTCAGGCAATTTGAAGCCATTGTCTTTGTTGTTTTGCTTTTACAGTTTGTATTTCTTCTTGGAGAGTTTCATGTGATATATTTTGATTATATTTATTCATCTTTATTCTACTTCCTTCAAGATCTGCCAAGAAGACCTGCCCTTCTTTAAACAAACAAACTATCAAACAAAAACCAACCAACTAAACAAACAAAAGCCATCAAGTCCAGTTTGTGCTACACAAATACTCTTATATGTGGGTTAAGTTTAAGGTTAGGGTTAAGCCTATGTTGTCTTAATGATTATCACACACTTGAAGAAAAATAACTTTCT
>JADRCH010013566.1:0-24956 GCA_019843965.1 Rhynchomys soricoides
GTTTGTTTTGAAAATACTCTCCTATGATTTACTCTTGCCAAAACAAAATGATTATGTCCTCTGCTTAGTAATATTTGAAAGGAAGAATAACTACATATAAATTTCATGGTATTTAAGGAACCTGGTGTACAATGACTAGGTTAAAGCTCTGGAATATATAATGAGTCCTCAGAACAGCAGATTTCCACATATTATTTCACCAGGAGAGAAGAATATCACTGTTTTGGGCTGTGGGAAGGATTAAATTTCCCAGAGAAATAATCTATTATTCTATGTATAAGTAAAAACTATTTTTCATTTTAACGAGAGTGTTAACCCCTTCATGAATATAAAGGGAGTGTGGGCATTCCCTTGAAGACAGAAAAGCAGTATAGTTGAATTACAAAAGATAGGGACATGGAACAGTGGTGATGCTTCGAATGGGGAATCTGCAGTGCAGCATGGAGCTATGAGAAGAGTCACCACACATTCTAGTCTAATTTTTCTGTTCTCCTTCTCTCCTGGGTTGTTTTTCCTTCAGCTCTTTCCCATCATCTGTTAACTGTTGTGTTGATCTCTAGGATCTAGCTATCCTTGAGTCTCTCCAGCTGTCTCTCCGGCACTGCTGTTTTCAGGCCAGTACAACAGGTTTTTCACATTAGAAGCCTTTCAGAACCTGCTGAAAAACTTGTAATAATTCTAGAGGGGAAATGAAATGGGATTACATGTAGAGACATTCAGAATAGATTTTTTTCAGGGGGATGTGAAAATATCAAGGTTATTCATGTAAAACACCAGAGCAGATTCTGCAAATGTTCATTTTGTGGATGCCAGAGCTGTTTAATACACATGTTACAGTCCTTGATGCTAATCCTCCACTAATTTAAGTCTTGGGGGTTTCTAAAAAATAAATTAGGACCTTATTTTCTTCCTTTCATATACAGTAGATTAGAATTTCAAGCAAAGTCAGGATTGGAATACTATCTAATGTTAGAAAATCACTAAAATAATTAGATAAATACTACATTATATGTGTTAGTGTACATGGTGATGTGGTGATGTATTTGCCTATATGTGGAACTGGAAGTTGATATCAGGATGTCTTCTTCAATTGCCTCCAATATCATGAAGTTCAATGTGGGTCGAATTGCTGTGATGTGAGTCCTGAGATCTGCCTGTCTCCACTCTTGGTTTGGGTTTTAAGTACATGCCATGCTTACATGGCAGAGATTTGAACTCAGATAATTATACCCAGCAAGCACTTCACTCGTTGAACCATCACCCCAGCTTGAAGATAAGTATTACATTTTAAGAAGTGATAGTTTAATTTAAACTTTTAGGTTATTCATATATACAAGATGTTTGCTATAGTGGAGTGTGATATCTTATGAGCATAGGTTTTCTACATAATTATTCTAGGAAGGAGACTAAGAAAACATTAAGATAATGCAGTACATTACATTACATTAGTTCATTAGTAGAACAAAACCAATGAGGAAAAGCCTTTCACAAATCAGAGATCATTTTCCTTATTATGAAAAACTCATTAAAAACTTCTTTGCATGCTCTTTAAATCTGAGTCTCAAAATGTCAAGATAGTCATAAGAGCTATAAGTTGAACAAGTTCCAGGGACAAGGATGATTTTGACTATTGATGAAGAAAATAAAATATTATTGAAAATAAATGTTTGGTATGGAACTATAACATTTACTGAGTTTATTAAATACAGTACTTTTAATTTTTCTTATATAAAAAGTTTGTGTACATGTTTGAGGACAATGAGCTTGTTTTAGAAATGAATATACTAAGGATAGTCATAGCAAACACCTAAAACATTATATTCTCAAAGGGACGATAAAAATAATTCAAGGTCACTGGGCAGTGGTGGTGCATGCCTTTAATTCCAGCTCTTGGGAGGCAGAGGCAGACGGATTTCTGAGTTTGAGGCCAGCCTGGTCTACAAAATGAGTTCCAGGACAGCCAGGGCTATACAGAGAAACCCTGTTTCGAAAAACAACAACAACAACCACCACCACAACAACAACAAAACAACAACAACAAAAAAATTGATTCTAGGTGAATGCATTTTTCTCATCACCATATCCACTAAATATATGTCATTTTCATGTACAAACATGCCACATGGGAATCTAGCACAACAAATAAAAGTATAGAGTCATTTTAATAATTAAGAAAAACAACTCAATTTTCCTATAGCCTAAGATCCTTGCCAAAATCACAGAAGCTACAACGTATAACTTTATCTGGCAATTTTCTGTGAGTATTTTTAATTTATAGAAAGGAAAAAAAACACAAGCCTATGATAGAGAAGTAAATTTGCTGAGAGAAACCTAAATGCATGTAAGAATAAATTTGTGTTTTTCTTCTCTGTTATATCCCTTGCTTTGACTAACAGCTTCCAACATCATGCAATAAATATGTGGGTGGGATATCTAAGCCTTCCATGTAGCTTATAGATAGATTTCACTTCAATTTAGGTATTACTGATTATATGTGTCATCCAACATCTTTTTGAGAAGAAATGGTGAAAGGCTCTCTTTTTAACAGCAAAACTCATGAAAATATAATATTCCATATTAATTTTTAATTGAAAGTGTTGGTATTTAAAAATGAGTAATTGACTGTCAGAAAAAAAAACTGAGAAAGAGTCAATTACTGATTATTTACTTCTTATCTTCTGCAAAACCATATTTTCATTTTGGTTCTGTATTACTGCTCCATTCTAAGAACATGGTGTTTATTAAAAATTACTGGGGATTACATTTATCCTCTAGTCCTCTGTCAGCTGATTCTAATACATGTGAATAAGACTCTTATCATGAAAACATTAACAATTGAACAATGATATCTGTCATTTTCATTTTATTTAAATGTAATCACTGGCCAATGAAAGCTCTAAATTATGCTTCTAATACAACAAAGAAGAATTAAAAGTGGTAATATTAATGATATTTCTAGCCACCAGAAAACTATTATTCTGATCCATTGACTATGTCTGGTAAGAAGTATCACAGCATGTTCAGATTATTTGAAAGTTAGAAATATGTATTTTCCTGATGTTTATACTGGAGTATCTGGAAGAATCTTTGTAGAATTTTGAATTATTATATATATATATATATATATATATATATAGTCATTTCTTCAAAATATGGATAATGATCTGTCAAAAATATATGATATTCTTTGTGGTATGATAATAATAGGAAACCTCCTATTTGCTTCATAAAACACCAAAGTAATCAAATATAAATTAAATGTTAAGATGACTATGTGCTTTTCTGTTAATTAAATGTGAAAAATTAAAGTTAATGAAAGAAATATCAGAGATCAAATATTGTAACTTTATATTCATTGAGTTGTAATATTAAGTATCATTGTGATAACAGGGATTTGTGTTTGAAAGGTTGTACACAAACCATTCCTAACCATATTCAGGACTCATAACAGTGCAAATATATTGACACTGAAATTCAGGAAGAAGTGTTGAATCACTTATTAAAAATAACAACACAGAGAGTATCATTAATGAGGATTACTTTGCTTAAAATGCTCCACTGCATCTCATATCAACCTCAAAATGACATCTTTTTTTTTTTTTCAGATAGTGTTTCACACTAACCATTTACGAACACTAATGAGAAAAAAATGTGGCTGAACAACAATGTGACTGACTTCATTCTACTTGGTTTGACACAGGATCCTTTTAGGAAGAAAATCCTATTTGTTGTGTTTTTGCTTTTTTACATGGGGACATTACTGGGTAACTTGCTGATCATTGCTACCATCAAGACAAGCCAGGCCCTTGGGAGTCCCATGTACTTCTTCCTGTTCTACTTATCCTTGTCTGACACCTGCTTCTCAACAACCATAGCCCCTAGAACAATTGTGGACTCCTTGCTGAAGGAAGCCTCTATCTCTTTCACTGAGTGCATAATCCAAGTCTTTACATTTCATTTCTTTGGCTGTCTGGAGATCTTTATCCTCATCCTCATGGCTGTTGACCGCTATGTGGCCATCTGTAAGCCCCTGCACTACATGACCATCATGAGCCGCCAGGTCTGTGGGGTATTGGTGGCCATAGCCTGGGTGGGATCCTGTGTGCATTCTTTGGTTCAGATATTTCTGGCCCTGAGTTTGCCCTTCTGTGGACCCAATGAGATTGATCACTATTTCTGTGACTTGCAACCACTATTGAAGCTTGCCTGTTCAGACACGTATATGATCAATCTACTTCTAGTGTCCAACAGTGGAGCCATTTGTACAGTGAGCTTCCTCATGCTTATGATCTCCTATGTCATTATTCTTCGTTCTCTACGAAACCACAGTGCTGAAGGGAGGAGGAAAGCCCTATCTACCTGCATATCCCACATTATTGTGGTCATCCTTTTCTTTGGACCTTGCATCTTTATATACACACGCCCTGCAACAACATTTCCTATGGACAAGATGATAGCTATATTTTATTCAATTGGGACACCTTTGCTCAATCCTCTGATTTACACACTGAGGAATGCAGAGGTAAAAAATGCCATGAAGAAATTATGGAGAAAGAAAGTAGTCTCAGATGATCAAAAGTAAATATGGTATCCAGTCTATTTTCAAAGTTTTCATTAAATTATAAGTCAATAAAATATTACTTTTATTAATCCTTAATATACCAGCTTCTTAGGGCATGAGGATTATAAATTCATATAGTAAAGAGACAATGTGAAACATAGTTTTGTTGAGTTTATTTTATGTAGTGGAATAAAACATGAAATACAATTAGGTACAAAGACCCTTCCTTGGTTTTGGTTCATGTTTGATGCTATGTTTCTCACTCTCTACCCATTCTAGCCCAACACCAGTTGTGACTGTGACTGTATTTTCTGCCCTTCTCCCTATTGACCTCCGAAGTTCTCTCCTGTTAATTACCTATCTATATAATCACATCATCTATTCAAAGCCTGATAAGATTTACCTCTCCCAGTTACTTTTTTTAAATTTTGGTGATGTTAATATATGTACAATATTCTTCATTCCCTTACCTCTCTCAAAACCTTCTCATTTACATCTTCCTATTCTTCAAATTCACTACCTCTTTTTTGCTGTTATTGCATTCATGCATGTATTACATACATATCTATTTGAATTATATATTATTTTATAAATTCATTTTAACCATATTTTTCTCCCTAGACTCATCAGATTGTGGCAGATTCAAATATCTGTAGCAGGTGCTAGTATAGGAGAAAATGAATACACTTGAAGAAATCTCTCTTCTATTTGGGAATTGATTTGAAACTTTTTCCAAGTATTTATCTTGATAAAATACAAGAACACTAACAGGATACAGAGAGAAAAGTTCACTCTTGAAAATCTCTGATACTCTGCTTTCAATATTAAGGTTGTAGTCACAATTTTTCTTTTTTAACACTTATACCCTTCTTCTGATTGATCTCTTTTAACTTAATTATTAAGCTTACTCTTGGACATACTAATTATATTGTTTTCTTTATTTAAAAAAAAAAACAGTATTCAATAAAGTGCAGTGTATGTAGGTTAGTTTAAGGCAGAGGTGTCTATATTGCTTAGAATCAAGAGAACAATCACTTCAAAATGGTATGTGGACATATTGACATGTTAAGCAAAAGCATGATGACCCAAAGGAATATTTCACAGTTTGAGACAGAAATATTATATTTCAAATATAAATTACTTTAGTGAATCTTGAATCCAATTCTGAAGAAAATATTAGTAAATGAGTAATGGAAATTTTTACATTAGATCAGAATCTAATCTAATTTCATCATTATTCATTAATATTCCAATATCAAAGAATATTGATGCTAAGAATATTTCTAATTTCTATGTTTTCAAATGTATTTTTATTCTTTGAAAAATTAAACATGAATTATTTTACCTTGAAACTTTTATAACTTTCATAATCTAGTAAATTGGAAAACAAAATTTTTATCAATTTTGTCATACCAGAACCCATAAATTTTTTATTTTCTTTTTTAAATTTCTTTAATTTTTACTTTTCTCTAGCACCTGGGATTGAGCCTAGATCCTAACTCATTCCAGTCATGGGACATAATTCACACTTAGAATTTCTTTAGCCCAAAGTACTGATCATAATTTGTGTGTGTATGTGTGTTAAAAATCTGTACAATCTACAATAAAGTATATTGATATGTGTAGTATATATCTCTTCTTTTTACATTCTTTGAGTTTCAGTCTAAATCTTGACCATGTTGTCCTGATATAATATCTAGAGATTGATGCTGTTGTTGCAGGATTTTCAGTTTTAAATTCTTGTTGAGACAATCATACATGGTCCTTTCTCTTTTTTAAGACAAAAAATAATGAAATTTTAGTGTAGAGCCATCCTTTTTCTTTATCATTTGAATGTTAACATTTCATGTATGAGCCTTGTAACCACACAGATATCAGATGAAAAAATTGGATCTATGGAATTGGTGTTAAATATGGTATTGATGCTGGGAATTATATCTGGCTCTTCAGCAAAAATAACATGCATATTAGCCACTGAGTCATCTCTCCAGCCCTATAGGTAATTTATAAGTCTCATATTACTTTCAAACATAGAAAGAACACAGCATCCCTGTTTTTTCTGTCACAAATCTTTTGTAGACTATGTCCTACAAAAAACACTTCCAGTATTTTGCAATAAAGATGCAGATAAGACTGAATGTGCAATTTCTGTAGGTATATTGGTTGAAGTAAACACATCGATGGAGGAAAGGATAGAAATCTGAGTAGCAAAATGGAAACATTGGGGAGAATAAGTGCTGGCTTTGATCTGATTAACTGTTTCATATCCACTGAGTGGTCACAAACATGTTTTTATTCCTTGAAAGAGAAATATGTATTTTACATCTAGACAATGTGGTTGCGTCTGAAAAGAACATGCCATTCAGTCATGTTTGCTTTCTACATGAGCATATTCCTTATTGCTTCTAACAGCAACTTAGTGAAACATCTCAGAAAAGCCTGTGTAGGAAAGTAGAGACCTTCCTTATAGTGATATAAGACATGCCATGAAATAATAGATCTCTGGTAAGTGCAGGAAGCAACCTGATAAAACTTCATTATCAGAGTGCATTAAGAAGATTTTCACAGAGGTTGTCAGAATAAAATTCCAGGGAGTAGAAGTTGACACAAGATACCCTGTCATGGTTTTAGAGTAGATATGACTGTATTTATCTTGTTTGACCTTAGAAAACAGTGGGATGAATTCTTATTCCCTTTATCTCAGTCTGTGACTTTATATAGAAATAGAGATAATAATGCAAAATGTGAACCCTTTATAACAAGAAATTAAGGAATAGTGATAGGCATGCACAGAGGAATGCTATGTACAAATGACGACAGATTGAATTGATGCTTTTACAAACAAAACTTCAACATAAGCCAATAAACTTTCAGGATCTAGGTGGTACATGGTACAGATTCTCTGCAATGTCTTGAGCAAGAATTTATCCCATTGTTAGTGTGATCACAATCTTTAGATTTTGAAACTGTGAGAAAATAAATTCTTATCCTCTTAGCCAACTACCAAGTGGTACTTAAGGCAACCCATCTGTACCTAGGAAACATATCTGGAAAATTGTTTTGAGATTCAACCTCACACCAATCAGAATGGCTAAGATTAAAAACTCAAGTGACAGTATATGCTAGCAAGAATGTTGAGAAACAGGAACACTCCTATATTGCTGGTGGGATTGCAAACTGGTACAACCATTCTGGAAATCAATCTGGTGGTTGTTCGGAAAATTGGAAAAAGTTCTACCTGAAGACCCAGCTATACTACTCTTGGGCATAAACCGAAAAGATGCCCCACAATACAACAAGGATGCATGCTCTACCATGTTCACAGCAACCTCATTTGTAATAGCCAGAAGCTGGAAACAATCCAGATGTCCTTCAACTGAAGAATAGATACAGAAAATGTGATTCATTTATACAATGGAATACTATTCAGCTATTAAAAATGAGGACATCATGAATTTTGCAGGCAAATGGATGGAACTAGAAAATATCCTGAGTGAGGTAATCCAGACCCAAAAGGTCATGCATGGTATGTACTCATTGATAAGTAGATATTAGCCAAAAATATTTAGGATATAACTGTAAGACCATAAGAGGTGTAATAAGCAGAAATTCCCAAGTAAGGAGGCTTCACTCCCACCTAGAAGGAGGAAGGATATAATCATGGGAGGCAGAGGGAGGAGGGACCTGTGTGAGAGAGTGGAAGGGGAGAGAGAAAGGGACTGGAGAGAAGCCCAGAGGGCCAAAAGACTGAATGGAAATAAGCAGCATTAGGGAGTGGGAGGTTGAGGGTGGGAGGTCCATCTAGAAAATACCAGAGACCTGGGAGCTGAGACACTCTCAGGACTTATTGGAGGTGATCCAAGTGAAAATGTCCAGCGTTGGGAAAAGGGAACTTGAGAGACATTACCAGCCTGCTTGGACAGAGACATAAGCAGATATTTATAACCAGCCATTGGATTGAAATTGGGGATCCCTATGGCTGAATTAGGGGAAGGATTGAAGAAGCTGAAAATGAAAGCAGCTCTATAGGAAGACCAGCAGTCTCAGCTAAAACAGATCCCAAGGAGTTCCCAGAGACTGAGACACCAACCAGGAGCATACATACAGGGGTTGATCTGAGGCTCTTGGCAGACATGTAGCATAGGTCTGCCTGGTTGCTCTCAGTGGGGGAAGATGTGCTTAATCCTGGAGAGATTTGACACCCCAGGGAAGGAAGAGCCCTCGTGGGGTAGGGTAGTGCACCCCCTTGGAAGCAAGTGGGAGGAAGAACGGGATGAGGAACTGTGTGAGGGGAGACGGGGGTGGGGGTGGGGATGATGGGAATTTAAATAATAAAATAATTTTAAAAAGAACCAAATATGAGTGTGTTCTTTAGAAATAGTATGGATACAAACAATAACAACAACCACAACATATCATATCATTCATTAAATCGAAGTGTATACATTTACTAATAATTTCTTGTTAAATCCAACCACAAATTCAGATTGTGATGGGTCTTTAAAATAGTATCTTTTATTTTTGCCTATATATCCTTTAAATAATTTCCTTTAAAAAGCATGAAAAAAATCAATAAGATATCTGTTGAAAATCTTGGAAACTAAGGAGTCCTGGTAGGAGGAGAAATAGTCTACACCAAGGAAGACCACTGTCAACTAGTTATCCCACACCAAATGGTCAGCCTGGATACATTAAATACAACTAACTGTATACAGACTGAGCAGGTTATATTTATATATTTAGGAACATATCTGTATATACACACATACACACACACATATATATGCATATAAAATGTATTTAGCAACATTAATAATAAAAAGTAGCCATGAATTTGAAAGCAGACAAGAATGGGTATATAGGAGGGTGTGGAGAGAAAAGGTGAAAGTGAGGAATGGTGTCATTAAAATCTCAAACAGTAAGTTTGAGTAACAGTAATTAAGTAAGTATAACAGTAATTAAAATAAAAATTCTCTTACAGTAAGTAATTAAAAATAAAAACAATAGTATTAAGCAAAGTGAAACAGAAAATAGCATATTAAAATAACTCACATGATTTGAAAAAAAATAATGTATTCCTGATGACATAACTTGGGGCACGGAATGACATTGTAAGAGATTCATCTGATAAGGAATTTGAAATGAGTGTATCTAAGTTTGACCCTAATTATATTAAGGAATTGATCATTTTTTAATAGACTTCAAGCCTTTATAGTTAGCAAGACTATCAAGATGTAATGAATGTGTAAAGATTTAACTCCTGTGTAGACAGTGGTAAATATTTTAGAATACATTTTTTCCATAATATAAATCTTGTAGTAGGTATGTCATATGGTGGTTTAAGCCATTTAAAATATTTTAAAGGAAACATGAAAAGCTAAGCATGGGTAGTTAAAACAAACATGAGTTTATTTTTGACATAGTGCTCCAAGAATGTCTTTGGGGAGTGTCAGGTGAGATTTCAACCAAGTCTCTCCAGTGACCTTAAATTCTCCTCTACTGGACCACAGCTTCTCCAGAAACATTGTGCCCTGCAGGATTGGGCTTGAAGCTTTATCATCACAGAGAAGGAAGGAAGACAAGGGTAACTGATCGGGATGTAGTTCCCATTTTTCATAAGAATCTGATGAGCCTCTCATTTTCATTTTTAGTATTCACAGAGTAAGTGCTAAAGACACCATTTCTTTTAACTACAATTCCACAGCAGTACACAGAGTGCACTGCTTATTTGATTTCATTTTCACCTCTTAAAATATCTACTTGCTATTTTGTGTTTGAATACATTTTTAAAGTTTATTATTATGAATTGATATTATTTCAAATGCTGATAGAAATTGGCCAACATTGAAAGTGTAGGCATTTTTATTTTACTTTATGTCATTCTTTATTTTCTATTTGTATATAAAAAAAAAATGATTGTATGTAAAAGTCATAGAATAATCAATTCTTATCTTCTTGTTTTCCAGCAGAACTGTAATTTTCATTAACCATGTATTCTGAAAATAGAGCTGCTTGATAACTGATTTTTCATATCCTAACTTCATATTTTAATAGTCTGCAAGAAAATTTTAGAGGATGCTTTCCAATAGAAAAATCTGTCATAGAAATGTGTTGCTGAAGACTTAATTTTAAATTTTGGAATGAGAAAGGCTGGAATAGAATGTGAAGGGAAGTGGGGAAATGGTTTTAATTACTTAAAATAGAAAAGTGATGATGAAATTAAACATATGAGAATAATATAAACAAGTAATTCAAGAAACAATAACAACAAGCAAATATGCACAGTAAATCCCACAAATCTGTAAACAACCTAATATATATCCCAGTACAGAGAGGAAAATGTTATCTTCCGCAAGTGCTTGATCTGATTATTCTGCATGGGGGGGGGTCTTCTTTTGTAGGTGTTAGATTAAACTTTCTTGAGTAAATTTGTTACCTGATTTCAGTCCCTCCATTGATGACTTTAGGCTGTACTGTCCTCTCTGTGTTCATATTAATGCAAACCTTTTACTTATAATTAGTTTTCAAAATAGCTTACAACTTATATACAAATCCTTATTTGGGGTCACATTAAAATTGCTGAAAAAAAATATCCTCAGGCTTTCCATTGATTTACAAATGCCTCAGAAATGTTCAGAATTTTTTTCCTTTTAAAAATAAGCCAATTAAAAAAGGATGAATTTTCACCCCCCCCCCACACACAAAAACTTATTTTACTTAGTTCTTACAACATATTAGAGATATATGCCTACACTAGGCTGTTTGGATAATTTTGAGATGAATTCGCTGTGGTAAAAATATTATCTCGTATAACTCTACATGAAAATAATCAGCACTTAGCATTATATATGATATGAGAAAATCAAAACCAAATTATGCAAAGGAGTGGTACAACCATCATGCTGGCATGTTTTCCTTAAAGTCACAGCTAGAGATTGTATCTTACGAGTTAACTGACAAAGATTGTTCCTGAAGAGAATAATTTATGAGTCAAAAAATAATTCAACAAGAAGGTGAAAGTCTAAAGCTGAGTATCTTCCTTTTCTCAATCTGTTTTGAATCCTCAATGTCAACTTTGCATCTAAGAAATCGTGTATTTTATCCAAATCCTATTAATGATTTAAAAGTACAGGGGAATGCTAGGGTGGTGAGGGGAGAGTGGGTGGGTGGGAGAGCTCCCTCATAGAAGCAGGGGGTAGAGGGGATGGGATAGGGGATTTGTGGAAACCGAGATGAGAGATAACATTTGAAATGTAAATATATAAAACAACCAATAAAAAAAGTACATGGGGATTGAATTTTCTTCATCCTGAGAGAAAGTGCAGAATTGGGGATACTTGTTTCAGTGTGGGTGGTGATCAAATATGTTCCTTGTTTCTTTTTGAGGAGTATATCTTTGGACATACATATGTAGGACAGGAGTGTATCTATTTATATTTATATCATATGTGACAATTTGCAGATTATAATGCATAGAATTCTACTACTATGCATAGAATTCTTCTGCTACTAACTTGACCTCAGTAAAGGAAGAAATGTGTTAAATAATAAAAACAAGGCCTTCAAGTTTTTGCAAAATTTCAGTGAAAGATTATGATTTCTTCTTTATTGACCTAATTTCTGCCTGATATATAATATATTTTTCTGAAGCCATATTAAAATAATGGACTTAAGTTTCTCATTGAAGAAGTATGGAAAATCTCACTGGTAAGGAAGTCAACATTTAGTTTGATTATAATATCCTTCGATCATCACCTACTTTATTCCTTAGATGTAACCATGAGTTTCCATATCTTTTGAAATTAATTTATAATCACTCAGATACTTATAGAAATTAGTTGGGTATGATTTATTACATACTCATTATTAGATTTGGGTAATCTTTGAATCTCCACATGTTTCAAAGTATATGGTTTACATCATATGTGCATACATACATACAATTTGCAGATTATAATACATAGGGTGTTCTTTCTGCTACTACATTTATTTTAGTAAAGGAAGAAGTAGTATGTTAAACGATAACATATTTGTCATTACAGTATATGGTTCTCCTTCCTGTCAGATTCATTTAATGTACTGAATTGTCTACTATATATTCCAGAGTAATACTGTATCATACTCTATTTCTGTTTTGTTATTTGTATGTATTTAGACCTTTTCCTATTTGAAACTTTCACAAGGTAGCAACGAATATTTTTTGCCATTTTAGTGGAGTTCTTTTAACAGAATAAATACTTATTATCTAACCTATGATTAAATTGTCTTTAAAGAATTTTTAGTTATATGGGCAAAATGCCAAGAACTCAGAGTGCTATGACATTATTATTATTTAATTTTATTTCTCTGATTTTAGATTTATAACTGTACATTTTCTAATGTGAAACTTTCAGAAATTTGGGTAAAAACTAAATAAGAGTGTATTAGCTTGAAATAAATGGACAGAACATGAATCAACCCATAAGATTCTACCTATAAACTCTTTCTGTGTCAAATGTACTTTTCCTGATGATTTACTTGTACTGTCATACAGGGAAAAGTGCATTGATCACTCATTGTTCTAATTCTTTGTAGTATAGTGACATTTTCATTTATTAATGAGGTTGATTAACTGATTTGCTTTTGTAACTCTTCTTGAATTGAGCATCTGTGTGACATATTTTAGACAAGCTATTATAATAACAGAAAATAAATACAAAAACAGGGAAAATATTTTATATTTTTCTTTTCACTGATATATTTTAAGATTCTTCATCATGCACGTGAAGAGAATTTTGTTAAGTAAATCCATGTGGTTCAATTTAAAGATGCATGTTGTTTAAACAGGTGACCTGACGGCAGTCCTCTGGATGTATTCTCTGTCCCTGCAGGAGCTAACATCTAAAGTGTGGCTAGAATATCAGAAGTTGATTATAACATCGCGTCCCCCAGATGTGACTGGAAAGTGAACTGAGAAATGAAGTGAAATCTAGAAAGTCACAGTCTCTCTGGGACCTGGACAAGAATCCACCATCTTCTCTAAAACTTGGCTACTTACTCTTCATCACATTTACTATTTATTTTTATAGTAAGTTTCAATGTCACTTTTGAGATTGCTATGAAGAGTGTAATGTGACAAATTGAGTCCACTTGTATCTCAATTTTGAACTTAGAATATGCATTTAACTTTTAAAGTATCGGCTTTGTTCTTACCACTTTAATGTTTTGAAATTTCTCCAGCAACCAAAATTAATTTATTATTGAACTAAAGTTTCTTTATTAGTGTCACTCTGTACATCTGTTCTTATGAATGAATTTGCTATACTTTCAAGTGTTTCGTGCATCTTAGACATTGGCCTATTTGTAGTAACAGATTTATAATTGAATTATCATAAAAAGTCATTGGATATACTTATTGGTTACAAATGACTTTGAAAATAAATCAAAGAGATCAATGCTTTGGGCACAGTATCCTGTCCCTTAAATAATCAAACACGCAGAAGCAATGGGATATGGAAACCTCACAGAATTTATCTTACTAGGTCTTTTCCATAATGAGGATGTCAAGGCAATATGTTCTGTGTTGTTCTTGCTTTGCTACCTTTCAATTCTCTGTGGAAACTTGGTTGTTCTTCTCACTATCAAGGGCAGTCATCTTAGTGAGCAGCCAATGTATTATTTTCTCAGCTACCTGTCCTTCATGGATGTCTGCTTTACTTCTACAGTGGCCCCAAAATTTATTATAGACTTATTGGTACAATGTAACACAATATCCTACAATGGCTGCATAGTCCAGATGTTTTATGCCCACTTCTTTGGTGCCACTGAGATATTTATCTTGGTGGTCATGGCCTATGATCGCTATGTAGCCATTTGCAGACCCCTTTACTACATGATCACCATGAGCAGACAGGTATGTTACATCCTTGTGATAGGCTCAGTTTTTGGTGCTTTTATACACTCACTTGTGCATGTATTGGTTATTATCAGACTTCCCTTTTGTGGCACCAATGAAATAGACCACTACTTCTGTGATATATTCCCCCTGCTGAAGCTGGCTTGCACTGACACAAGACTCCTAGTTATTGTAATCATTACTACCACAGGGGTGATGTCCATTCTGACCTTTGTTGCACTGATCATTTCTTACATCATCATTTTGTCCATCTTGAAGACCAGATCATCAGAGGGCCGCCGCAAAGCTCTCTCTACCTGTGGCTCACATATCACTGTTGTATTCATGTTTTTCTTGCCACTCATCTTTACCTATGTCCCAATGGGTGATTCTGTTGGGGATGACAAGGTGTTTGCTCTGTTTTACACCATGATTGCCCCATTGTTTAACCCTCTCATCTACACACTGAGGAATACAGACATGAAGAATGCCATGAGGAAGGTGTGGTGCCAAGACAAACTGTTTGAAGGAAAGTGAAGCCTCTGCTGGTGAAGATTTTTTCTCAATCTTGTCCTATCTACGGAATAAATGTGAGTAATATAGTAGTATAGCAAGATAGTGCATAGCCAACCAAAGTTTCAAGCCCCCAAATAAGACTCAAATCAATGGGTACTATGTATATAGTTAAATAAATTATTTTCTATGTTAGATAAATGGAAAGTCTTTTCTCCTTCACCATCTCAGATATAGTGGCTATTCTTTTTTTTTTTTCTTGCTACAAAGTATAAAAACTGTAAAATTTGACAATTTTACTTTATTTTAGGTAATTTATGTTTTGTTAGAAATAGCCATCATAGATAGAGAAATCTCAGTCACATCCTTTCTGTGCTTTTACTATATGTAACAAAATAAATATGGAAAAAAACCAACAACAACACTGTATTTGAGCTGTCCATTGATGCTTTTCTTATTCACTTCATGTTTCACAATCATTTGGAGAGACTTTAAGGATAAAACTTCTCTGTTACTAAGAGACATTTCAGGGATTGTGGGTGTTTAGTTGGCTAGTGTTTATAGATTCTCTTCCAATAGTCATGACTTCACTAGGACTTAGTGGTTAACTATGCCTTCAGTAATCAGCATGATTTCCCTCTTATTAAGTGGGTCTTAAGTCCAATCAGAGAGCTGCTAATTACTACCAATGAATTTGTGCCACTATTGTATCCCTTAGAATTATCAGGCCTGACTGGTTGTCAATGTGGTTTGTAGGTATCATAGCTGAGCAAGACTGTTGCTTTCTTCCTGTGGGAGTGGGAGAAGTGATATTCCCCACCAAAGAGAATATTTATTTCTTGTCCAGAGTCAAATAGCCAACTCTAAAAACATATGCACAAGTAACATCATATGACTGAATAGAAGATATAGACATGTATATACATACATATATACATATACATTTATGCAATATACATTTATACATATACACATATACATATATACATACATATATACATATACACATGTATAGATATAAATATATACACATATACATATGCACATATACACTCACACACACAAATACATGCATGTACATATACATCTAAACATCTATACACATTAATTTATGAGTATATTAATTCATATATATATGAATTTAAAGGATATAAGGAAAGGGGATATAGAGAGAGAAAGAGGAAAGGATAAATCTAATTATTATATTAAAGATCTTGTATTTATATATTTTAACTTTTTAAACAATTTTTTCTAAAATAATTCAAAGCAGTATAATTGTTTCATTAATGGAATAATTATATTCATTGCTATTGATACTTACAATCCTGAATGTGGTATAGGTATATTATTTTAATTAAAACTTTCATATTATGAATGGTGTCACCTCTATTTATCATTTAGTCACAGTAAATTGATGAAGTAGTTCCCCACTCATGAAACCTAAATTTGAATAACTATGTATAAATCTGCCTTCATGAGAACTAGAAAAGTAGGCACAAGATAGCAGCCTCTGATTTTAGCACAGGAATATGAAAATAAGTATTGTTAAAGTTAAGAATAATTCCAACTTGTATGTATCACCTTTTTTTATAACCTCATAATGGAGAGGCACCCACAAGTGTTGGAAGAAAAGTACAACAATAAATTGGAGCTAGACAGTAGTCAAAGGAACTGTATACTAGGCACCTAGATCTAAATAGCATCATAATGCATTCTACAGTTTTAGAATATAGGCCTTAATAAAAGAAAGACTTGGGATTTTTCTAACCATTCCAATCCTAGAGGAAGCAGGCTGCATATGGCTAAGGTGACCTGATCCTGGGCATCAAATGAGCCCTGAGATACAGAGTCCAGTTCGTGAGACTAGAATTACAACTCAGTTATTCTTAGAGTTTTGATCCATAAATCCTCTCATAGGTTCCTAGTTTACAAATTGGTCAGCAGCTATTGATATTATTGGGTGGTCCAAAATGGAGGAAAAATATTTTCCTAAAAATATTCATGTCTTTTCTCTCATTTTGCTTCTTTGCTATCACAATGTAGGCAGCCTTCCTCTACTATGCATCTTATACATGTACACTCTGCCTCATCACAGCCTTAAAGTCTGAAAGTCAAACAACCATGTGCTAAAGTAAATATTCTGAATCCAAAACCCAAATAAGTGTTGGTTTTTTTATAAGACTATTCTGCATGTTTTGTCAAGTAATGGAAAGTTTAGTAACGTACATTCTAAGGACAATTGTCAGACTGGGTACTTGTGTTCATATAATTTGTTTCTAAACCTTCTCTGATACGAAAAATGATTCCACTGTTTTTTTTCTAATCTTGCCTCACTGTGCCATATTTTAACTTCATTCTGTCACCAGAATTGACTCCCAGTCCTAGTCATCAGCCCATCACCACTGACCTAGTTTCCAGCCCAAATTCTACAGGTACATATTTTAGGACAGAACCCACAGACTAAGCTTCTCAGCTCCTTATAGTGCTAGTCAGGGATCTACTGTCATATGCAGATGGCTGGTGTGCCATTTTAATCTAATTAAAGTCACAAATGAATCAAGAGTAATTTTTCCTTAGCATTGGCATTATAACACACCAAGCATTGTTGGATTTCTACCTGGGTTAATAGTCATGAGAATTAGAAGCTTGGGGCTCCAAGCATTAGAAGACTACAGGTATTAAAAGCGAGAAACAAAATTATCTAGGTGTTCAAGCAAAAAGCCTATTGCTCTGTCCTGTAACTGTTATTGGACAGTTTAACTGTAACTGTTAAATTCATATTAGCATTTAATATGAATTTAAAAGTCACCTGATTCAGGTGCTAGGGACACTTGGCTTTTAACCTCTGATAGCGTTATGGAACTCTGTCAGTAAGCTTTGTAATCTTTGCTGCAAGCAGGCTCTTTATCTTCTCTGGTGTAAGTTTCTAACCCTTTTGATACAGCCCACTCTCCAAACTGTTCAGTTGTTCCCAAACTACTGAGTGAACTTAGTGTTTAGAGTTATGGAAATATGTGTGGTTATAACTACTAAAGTAACTCTCATGCCTCTTTCTAATATCTATAATTGAGTAACTGTAGCTGGAAGCCCTGAATTCCATGTGCTTTCATTGTTACTAGCTCAATTTCCTCCACATTTAAAAATTTTTTATTTATTTCTTTTATTTTTCAAATTATAGCTAATTAATCCATGTTCTTTTCGTTTAAAACCATAAAAATGTGTATTTGTTATTAATCATTCATATATATATATATATATATATATATATATATATATATATATTAAGGTGGTGGTGAGGGTCCTGCATCTGCCCCAGAGCTTGGGTCTCTGGGGGAGGCAAGACTCAGTAAGTTTGACTATGCTCACCCCACAGCACCACTGAGAGGGTGTCAGGCTGTGAGAAGCTGTGGGACACCACCCAGGGGTGGGAGAGCATGGCCTGGGGTCCCGAGGACTGCACGGAGCTGGCTCTTTCTGGTTCTCAGCTCTTGGGCATCCCAGGCATGGCTGGATGCTGTGGAAGAACTGAGAACAGAGTGGGGGCCCGTGGGCTGGATCTAACCAGGGGCTGAGGGGGAAAGGTGGGGAGGAGACCAGCTGGGTCCTGGAGGGGACTGAGTCTTTGGCTTATTGAAGGCTAGCTGGTTTGGTTTGGTAGAGTCCATGGTTGATGGTACTGAGAGGCCCTCTGTGGGAGACTAGATGCAGATCTTTGGATGAAGGGCTGTTCCTTCGATCTCCATAGCAGATCCTGATGATGCTAGACAGTCCATGGTTTTAGGGCATTTATTGTTATGGCTGAGAGTGGTGATGAGTGAAACCTTACCCCACAACCTTAGGGTGGGCCTGAGGTTAAAATTCCTTTTGCAGGGAGGAGTGGCTGGGAAGGGGAGATTGTTGGCTAAGCCTCTAGGTGACTCATTAAAAGGGAATGTCTTGAGGCTATGTGACCACACCTCTACTTGTAGAAGGGCTTGGGGCATTGCCCTTATGTGACTGATAGTCACAGACCTATAAAGAACTACAGCCTCATGTCAGGAGCCTGGGGCCCAGGAGCATGGCAAAACAATTACAGTCCTTGTACTGTCCCTGCTGGGGACCCCCTACTGGGGCTTCAGGGTTTTAAACCTTAGCTCAACCAGAAACCAGGCTGCCTTTCATGGTCCCACATCTCCCCCTTTTACTTTTTTAAAAGAGAGGGGTCACTGGAGTGACTGTGCTATTTATATTAAAAATTTTGGGTGGAGTGGCAGTATCAAAAGACAACACTATACAGATTGGAGGGGTAGCACAACTAAGCCAGAAGGGTATGGAGGGGTAGGGGTTGGAAAGACAAGGGATCACTGAATCAATTAACTGTTCCATGGGTTGTACAGTTTGAGGGCAATAACATCAGTTTTAGACAATATCTGATTATATTATATATATTTGTAAGTATTTATATACTTACATATATAAGTAACTATGCCTCAAAGCCCAGAATTTCATGTGTTTCACTGTGACTAGCTCAACTTCCTTCACATTGTTCTCTATTTTAATTACTTTTGAGATTATAATTTCTAAATTTCTACCTACTATTATTTTTTCTTCATAACCTTCAAAATATTGCTGGCTCATTATTAATTATATATTAAATAAACATAGCTTTTTTACATAAATAAACATAGCCTTCTCAATTTTTATAATGTTACTTGTATGTATGTTTTCAGGCCTGATCATTTGTATTGGGTAACCAATGGGTGTGTTCTTCCATGGGCAAGGTTCAGTGTTTCTTAGTTTTCCATAGTTCTTTTGGTAGAATGAAGCCTTATAGACTTTCCCTTCTTCAAGTTATCATGTCTATAATGTCTACTGCTATAGTCCATGATCAGCTATTGTTTAGGCAGTCATGTTGCTGACACAGTATGGGGGTAGGTTCTGACATTACTAGGACACTTGGTCTTAGAGGAAACTCCATGATCTTATGATTCTTACACTTTCTGCCCAGAGTTGTAACCTTTTCTCTGTTTCTTGAGTTTTATTTTCTGAAGTTTTATTGTATAAAACTTATAATAGGCTACACATGGTCTTTCAGAAGCCTTTATTAAGACCTAATATCATACTTGGCCTAGTAGATGAGAAGGAAATATTTTACTTATCTAAAGGCAATGTAAACCAGTCTCTTTATATATTCAAGAAGGACAATACGTTCTCTCTCTGTCTCTCTCTCTGTATCTCTCTGTCTCTCTCTCTGTGTGTCTCTCTCTGTCTCTGTCTCTATTTATCTATCTATCTATCTATATGTATATACATGTGTGTGTGTGTGTGTGCGTGTGTGTCTATAATTCCAAATTAATCAGTCACAAGCCTCAAGTGTGAATTGCTGTTTTCTTTCAATAAATGTGTATGTGTGTGTGTGTGTATCTGTGTGTGTGTGTATGTGTGTGTGTCTGTATCTGTGATTCCAAATTCATCAGGCACAAGCCTCATGTGTGTACTGCTGTTTTCTGCCAATAACCAGTCGCATGCTGAGATACAAAGGAAAGTTTGTATCCCACCATCCCATTCCCCTAAGCTGACCTCAGAGAGTTCATATGTAAATAGGTGCTAACTTCTTGAGTGACAGTGGTCAAGTACACTCAGAGCAAGTACACTCAGTGCAGGTGTTACCACCTGCAACAATATAAATATCTTGATATATAAAAATGAATATTCAAATAGAACATGTACTGATAATAAGCTATAAAATAACTATTTTAAGCTAGTTCTTGTATATGCATGAGGTATGATATAACAAATGATAATTTGTCAGTACAATTTGTTTATTGTGATATTCAAGACATTATTATAAAAAAATACTGTCAGAAGTTTAAGATCAATGCATAGATTAGTAAAAATATATTTATGTTATGGGATCCAAGAAATGAACAAATCACAGGTCTCTGGAGCTTCTTTAAACTAACAGGATTCATAATATGCTTCCCCCACAAGATTATAAGATCAGTAAATGATTACTGGGTGAAGAGACACATTAACCAGCCAAGCCACCTAAATGAGTACTATCCAACCTGTGGGCTGCCTGAGCAGGTTTTCAGCTTTTTTAGGATCATCCCCTATAGTCAATGTGATTTCCAGTGATATAGGTATACTTGGGTCATCCTGTAAGTAACCCCTCATCTATAATGTAAGCTATCTCAGTATATCTAGTTGGACTTTGCTGGAATAATTACTTTCGTTTATTGCAGCTGATTCCCTGATTGTCGTGAATAGACATTTGATTGCATCTCCCCAGAAATGTCTCAAATCTCACACAGTGCCCATAGTAATATGGATCCTCCTATCTCCACTTCTGCAGTTCTTGTGTTCTAGATATGAGCCATGGTGTCCATTCTTTTAAATGTATCATTGTGAGAGCTTGAATTCAGGTCTTCATATTTGTATAACAGGCTCTTTAGTGAGTCTTTTTGACCATCTGAAAGAATATATTTTAATGAAATAATTTTATTTCACAAAATATGTATTTATACTATATATACTAGTATATTTTAAATGCACTATATATAATAGACATATAGAGACACATATGTTTGTGCTCATTGTACATATGAACTGACGGAGGCTGTGGCAACATGTATAGGTCCTGCATATGTTCGATCCAGATGAGACTCAGTGCTGTGATGGAGAAGTAGACACAAGCTCTCACCCCAGCCAAGAAGCTATCTATGATTATTGCTGTTTGCAAAAGAAATTTAGTTTTTCCCCAATGGGGTGAAATTGGGTTTTTAAGCCACATTTCAAGGTAGGCCCCATTCCCAGAAGTAGCTGGCCAACACAGAATAAACTTAATCATACTTCATAGACTTTTTACCACATATTGTTTTTCTAGGGCATTTCTTTTGTCCTATTGTACTTTTGCTTATATAGTTTGGCTTTCGTTTTTGTGGTTGTGTGGGGTTGCATATGTGTGTTTCTTGTTTGTTTTTCCTTTTTTTGTTTGATTTTCAGAGAGAAAGTAAAAGAAAAACTTAAGTTAGATTGGTGGGACAGTGAGAAGTCTCTGTGAAGAATTAGGAGAGCAGATAAATTTGAGACAAATATAGTGCATATTTTTAAAATAAAATATACTATCTATCACTTCACATACATATTATCGATATTTCATTTAATTATTCTGTGAATACTGCATTAATGATTTTATTTTTCAGAGAGGAAACTGACTCCCAGAAATGTCATTTATGTTATGTACTTTCAATTGGGCATTTTGACTCCCCTGTATCTATCAATACTTGCACACACAAAAATAAAATAAATAATTAAATGAATGATTAAAACTAATTTAAAAAATAAAACTACTAACTTAGAATTCTATTCCTGGTACATGGAAAGCCTTTCTTTGAAGGATTTGATATCAACAATATCCTACCAAAAAATTCTCATAAAAGATACTGGAGGGATGCCATCAAAGTTAAGAATGCTTGGTACTGTAGTAGAGAAGGATTTGGTTCCCAGCATCTGCAAAGTGTTACAGCTGATTGTACCCCATGTTCCAGCAACTCTGACACTCTCTCTGCTTGTGTCTATTGGGATTAAGCATGCACACAGTGTACTCACATACATGCAAGCAATTATATATGTGTGTGTGTGTGTGTGTGTGTGTGTATAATATTCATTTACATGACATAAAAGTAAATGTAATCTTTACAAAGAAAAATTTCTGTAAAAACTCTTGCTAAAATTGAAAAGGAGGGTAGAGGAAATAGATACTAAAAATATAAATCACTTCATTTAAATATAAAGATGAAATAGGAATCAAGTAATAAAATGGTATGAACTCACTAAACTCTGCAAAAATCAGCAGATAAAATGTTACAAATGTATTAGGTTTTGAATATTAGTTCAAAATTGTGGCAGTTTTTGGTTATTGTAGGCATATATCAATCAATCAATCAATCAATAAGAATAATTATAATTTTCAATGAAGAAAACATTAATCACTTTTAAAATTTTATGTATGTCTCTCTCCATTTTTGAATGTTAATATCAAAATTTGTGCTTGCACATACTGTATCTCAATTAGTAAATTTTTGTGTTTATTGTTAGCTATTAATACTTTGTATTCTTTTATACTAGTTGATTTATATCTTTATTCTCTGTCTTAGTCAGGGTTTCTATTCCTGCACAAAACATCATGACCAAGAAGCAAGTTGGGGAGGAAAGGGTTTATTCAGCTTACTTTTTCACATAGCTGTTAATCAGTAAAGGACATCACTCAAGCAGGTAAGGAAGCAGGAGCTGATGCAGAGGCCATGGAGGGATGCTACTTACTGGATTGCTTCCCCTGATTTGCTCAGCTTGCTTTCTTATAGAACCTGAGACTACCAGACCAGGGATGGTACTACCCACAAGGGGCCCTCCCCCCTTGATCAGTAATTGAGAACATGCCTTACAGCTGGATCTCATGGATACATTTCCTCAATTGAACTTTCTTTCTCTGTGATATCTCCATCTTGTGTTGACACAAAACCAGCCAGTACATTCTCTAATATAATATTAGATTAGAGAATTTTCTGTTCTTTTATCTGTTTTATCTATGACTTAGCATCTTTTTTGTTTAACTTAAGTTAAACTTTTAAAAAGCACAGATTGATATGCCATGATAAACAAGTACAGTATTGGTTAACTTTGATTCTCTGGGAAAGCCGTAATAACAACACTATCAGTTTCTTTGTTTCTTTGTTTGCTTTTTGCTATTATTTATTATTTATTTTTTGAGGTGGGGCTTTTTTTTTTCTTTTTTTTGTATAAGCCTGGACTTCTCACTATAGACCAGGCTGGCCTTGAACTCGCAGAGAACCCACTGTCTCTGCCACCTGAGGGTAGAAATTAAAGGCATGTACCACTACCATGTGGTAACATTTGGTTTTAAAAGTCTGTTTGTCCAGGAATTGAAAAAATACCTCAGACATAAAAAAGTACAGTACTCATGTTGTGAAAGATTTGTATCTAACTTTAATTATCCACATCAGGCAAATCATAATCACCCCAGCCACTTAGGGATCTGGCACCCTCTTCTGCTCTGTGAAGTCACTGAATACACATCATAAACACACACATACACAAATACATACAGAGAGACTTAAAATTAAAATAAAATCTATTGAACATGTTATTCCAAATATGATATTCTGTAATGGCAACCTCATTATTTGAATGTATATATGCACTCGTGTCAATCAGATTTCTGCTCACAAATTTAAGAGTAGTCTTCTGATAGCTCTCTTGCAGGTGACAGGTCTTTTATTTTTTCCCACAAAACTATTTCTAATTATCCTTGATCTTTGTGATTTTAGTTGTAATGTTTGAAAGAAAAAGTAGCCCAACAAGCAGCTGAAAGAGTCAGATGCAGATACTTACACCCAAGCAATGGACAGAAGCCAGGGAACTTGGTAGTCAGCTTCAAGAGGAAGGATTGGCAATAGACCTTGGGGTTTAGCTTTAGGAATGCAATGTAATATTTCCTTGGTATGTTTGGTTTTTTTTTTTCATTTTTCAGGAAGGCAAAGGGAATTGGGGAGAAGGTCAAGGCATGCCTGAGCCATGCTCTCCACACTTAAGCTGTACTGACTCCCTCCAATCTTTGCTTATATTAATATCTTTAAGGTAAACTTCTTTCAGGTCTATTGGGATTCATTGACATCATTCTATTGTCTCTTCATATTCAGGCAATTTGAAGCCATTGTCTTTGTTGTTTTGCTTTTACAGTTTGTATTTCTTCTTGGAGAGTTTCATGTGATATATTTTGATTATATTTATTCATCTTTATTCTACTTCCTTCAAGATCTGCCAAGAAGACCTGCCCTTCTTTAAACAAACAAACTATCAAACAAAAACCAACCAACTAAACAAACAAAAGCCATCAAGTCCAGTTTGTGCTACACAAATACTCTTATATGTGGGTTAAGTTTAAGGTTAGGGTTAAGCTTATGTTGTCTTAATGATTATCACACACTTGAAGAAAAATAACTTTCT
>JADRCH010013567.1:0-60267 GCA_019843965.1 Rhynchomys soricoides
AGCTAGAAGCTCCTGCAGGGCTGGACTTAATCTTGTGGAGTTTTTTTTGTTTTTTAGGCAGGGTCTCCTGATGTAGCCCTGGTTGTCTTGGAACTCAATACGTTGTTCAGGCTAGCCTGGAACTCTCAGAGACCTACCTGCCTCTGTTTCCCAAGTGCTGGGATTAAAGGCGCGTACCACCACACCTGGCTCAGATTTTTTTTTTCCTAATGCTTAAAAACAATACCCCAGAGTTTAGCATGTGATATATGCTTAGTGCACAGAGCAGGAAGAAGGGAAGCTCATGTCCAGTCATTGGGAACATAGCCTAGCCCCATCCCCCCACCAGCCAAAAGTTATACCCTTAAAGGTCAATTGTTTCTGGAAGACTCCCCAACCAATAGTCTTCCCACTTCAGTAAATTCTGTCAGCACCCAAGTGAGAGCTATACATGTGAATACTTAGCAGGCTTGTGCCATGCCTCCTTTTTCCCTTTATATCTATGTGCTGGGTCCCCAAGTGTCTGTGGATTAGGAGGGGAGAGAAGGGGATCTGTCCACCAGCTTGAAGAGCAGCATATTCTGGACAGCCCAGACACAAACAGAGGCCAAACCATAAGAAGCGGGAGGCACACAGCCCCCAAATCTTCAAACATCTCAAGAGAATGCAAAGCAAGCCCACTACATGTTTAACAAAGGCTGGCAGAGGAGGACGGTTGCACTTTAGTCAGGACATCTGAAGAAGGAACAAATGTCCAATTGTCACTGGACAAACCAGGCAAGCGAGGCAAAGTCACCAATAAAAATTGGTTAAACGCAGGGCAGTGGTGGCGCACGCCTTTAATCCCAGCACTTGGGAGGCAGAGGCAGGTGGATTTCTGAGTTTGAGGCCAGCCTGGTCTACAGAGTGAGTTCCAGGACAGCCAGGGCTACACAGAGAAACCTTGTCTCGAAAAACCAAAACCGAAACCAAAACCAAAACAAACAAACAAACAAAAAAAAAATTGATTAAACATCAATGATGGATGGAACATTTGAGATTATTTCTGCTCCCTAACCATTTTATTGAGATGTCATTTATAAACCACGTGCTTCTCCCAATTATAATGCAGGATTCCGTGGGCTTTAACAGATCCACAGAGCTGCACAGCCAACAGCCCATATGTCTGAATACTCTGCCTATCATACCCACCCCCAGTTAGCAGCGCACCTCCAACTAATCAGACACTCCCCTACTTCCTGATTTTACTGATTATTCCTATTCTTAAAACTTGATATGAAATGGAATACAAATATGGCTCCTGTGCCTAGCTTCTTTTGTTTGGCCTATTACCAAGGCTCATACCTATTGTAGCCTGCAGCAGAATCATTCTCTTTATCATCGGATAATATTCCGTCATATGCAAAGAGTGTCTCACATAGACACTTATCAGTGGATGGATATTCTGGGCAGATTTTAATTTTTTATTAGCATGTATTAGATATACAGAACCATGCCATTGTCATACACACATACCAAGCATTTGGACCGCCAGCCCCACCCTCACCCCCACACACTCTCCTTCTGCCTTCCCCAAGGTCTTGTCCTCTTCCCAAATAGTTAGGATGGAGTTTCTTCTTTTGGTTTTGAAACTGGGCCTCATGCACCCAAGGCTGCCCTCTGATGCTGGTCTTGTACTCCCTATCCTCCTGACTCTACAGTCACAGGGATAGACCGTCACAGCAGTCTGTGTAATATAGGGTGAACTGTTGAATTTATTCATGTCTCCATTTCCTGTCCTGTAAAAGTGCAAATGATTCCCATAGTGAAATATTGTCTTGAGGATTACTTGAGGCAGTGATGTGACGCATCTGACACCCAGTAAGTAGTTACAATGTGGCATTGCTGTTTGCACAGGAAGTAAGGACAAGTCTCACACAGGCATGCACGGACTCTATGAGTCTTTGGCGTTTGGTGTGCTCCATTTTCTTACATACACACACACACACACACACACACACACACACACACCTTCCTCATAGGCAGGAGTCTGGGAAGCCAGCTCTGGGTGTGTGATGGTGGGAAATCCAGGTAGAACTCTCCAGCGGTGACAGACAGAGATAAGAGGCAGGAACTTAGACAAGAGGTCAGGGCTAGAGATATGGATTCCAGGGTTATCAGCATGAAGGTGAAGGTTGATACTGTGACGGCGTTTCAGGTAAAACCAGGCAGAAAATAAAGAAATTAGTCCAAGGTCCAAACCCTGGAAGAGCCACAGTTAAGGCCAGAGGAAAGAATACAAAGCAACAGAAAGGAATGTGAGGGGATGTGATTGGACGGGAATAGCATCTAATTATGAAAGCCAAGGAGAGAAGATACTGGAGACAGAGATGAGGTATGGGAGAAAACTGAAAAGGTAGATTGCAAAAGAGCAGACAATGGAGAACTGAGATGAGCCACTCCTGTTACCCCAGAAAGTCCATGGCGGCTCAATACTGAGTAACAATTCATCTCTTCCACTGGAAGAAGTTTAAGCAACCCTGCTCTATGTAAGCGCTGTAATAAGTAGCCAGTCTTAAAAATGTAGATTTCAGGAAAGTGGCTGCATTTTAATGGGGCATTAAAATCATTCCAACGATATGATTTCAGACCCACAATGCCGTTGTCCCATCTGAAGCTGCTACTTACCCAGTTTTGATAAAAAATGTTCCCTTCCCCAAATCACAGCATCCTGAAAATGCCATTCAAACAACATGCTTGGGGCTGGAGAGATGGCTCAGTGGTTAGAAGCACCAGCTGTTCCTCCAGAGGATCTAGGGCCAATTCCCAGCACCCACACGGCAGCTCATAACTGTCTATAACTCCAGTTCCAGGGGAATCCTATACCTTCCCATAGACATACATACAGACAAAACACCGATGCACATAAAAATCAATAAATACATAGATAGTTAGATTTTTAAAAATCCAGTTTTTTCTAACTTTGTATTTGTCTGGGAGTGGACTTTCTACCAAAACAGTCTATCACTGAAGGTTTAATGCCGTGTCAACAAGAGGGGCCACCTGTTGTTTGTTAGGACAGATACAAGGATAATTGCAAAAAAATACATAAATAACACTATTCTCACAAATTGTTATTTTGGAAAATATATCTATTTTCACAAGATATCTGTGTTAACATGTAATAATCTTACTGTTACTATTTTAAAACACAATAAATAATATTTTTGCATTAAATGAATTATAATAAATATTTTTTAAATTATAGATAATATTTTAAAAATTAAATACAAATTCTGAGCCCATTCACTCCCCTGCCTCTGTCATCACTACCAAAGATCCTGGTAGGAATAAGCTTAGCCCTGGAAGTATTTATTTTGATTTCTTGGTATTAGCATGGTGGAGTCCTCACACTGTACTTGGTTCAAACTCTGCAGGGTTTCATGTAGCCCAAGCTGGCCTCAAACTCATTGTGTAGCAGAGGATGATCTTGAACTCCTGATCTTCTTTCTACTCCATGTGCTTGGATTACAGGCTTATGCCACCATGGCCGATTTACATGGTGCTGGGTATCAAAACCCCAGCTTTGAGCATTCAACAAAAGTCCTTCACAAACTGAGCTTCCTCACCAGCCCTCAGAACTCACTGCATAGGAGCTTTCTAGCCCTGCAGTCTGTACCACATTCTGGATTATAAACTGATTATAAAGAGAAAGAGAAATGCATTATTTTAGGGTCAGGGAGGTGGGAGTTCCACTGGTGTCTTATTTCCCCCTGGATAACCTCTCAGAGCCAGTCGTTCAGCCCCTCTGGAGATAAATGCTGAGAGTTTATCCCCCAAAGTATCATGACCCCCACCTGTCTTGAAGTCTCCATTCTGGCCAATGCATTTCCCTATGTTTAGAGTTCATGTTTCCTTTGGTGAAGCTTTTCCCATTAGGGTCATTTATCAAAGGATTTATAACCCTCAAGGTAAAGTTCTCTGCAATAGGGCCTGAAGGATGATCCCCACCACAGACACATTAAGAGCACTTCAGGTGCATTAATGTCCCCAGTCCCTGGATTTATTGCAACACAGTAAAGTCTCTCTTTAGAAAGCACACTCTTGGTCCCATTTAGCCAGCAGCCGTTTCGAGAAGGAGATTAGAAGTCAAATGATTCAAGAGGGAGTCAAAGAATGCCATCTTTCTAATTAGTGTGTTAAACACAGGAACACCTAATACAAATATTTGGCTATGTGGTCAAGCAGTGGCTCTCAGGTCACCAGCAGAAATTTACAGGGGGCTCTAAGGGCTCCGCACAATGTTCTTCTTGGTTATGACTTCTGAATTGCTCTTCATTGCCTGTACACTGCATTCGGACATAAAGAAAAATCTGCTGAATTAGGGCACTGCCCTGGCTAAAATGTTTGCTCTCTCCTTGAAATGAGTTTTGGTCATGGAAGCCTTTCTGTTTTGCTGGCAGGAGCAGCTTTACACAAGATTAGCCCTCTTAACACAGCCCAATGACTCACTAATTTAAAATGCATTCTGGGTAGGTGCCAGGCTTGTGTGGTCAACATGAGAGAGGAAGAAGGGATGGGGGTGTCTATTTAAAAGTATCTTAGGACAGACCGATGCCACACCGTCTACTTTGTTACGGTCCGTATTTTGTGCACGGGTTTCCTAAAGGTTGTAGTGGGGATGACCTTAATCACGTTCTCTGCTCTACTGGAGCCCTGGCTCACAAATAAGATGCAGTGTTTCCCTCTGTGAGGCTCTGATGTGCTGGGGTTGTTTCTGGGCTGAAGTGAAAGACAGTTGTGGTGTGATATGAGAAAAGTCCCCATGGCCTGTATTGGTCACAGAGGACAGAAGCAGCAGAGATGGGAAAAATAAATGCTAGGCTCAGTGCCAAAAGCCTAGTGGTGCACGCCTGTAATTCCAGCACTCAGGAGGCTGAGGCAGGAGAATCATGAGTTTGAGGCCAACTTGGGTGACAGAACAAGACCTTCTCTTAAAAAGTAAATAAATAAATAAATAAATAAATAAATAAATGTTAATTGTTTAATTAAAAGACCATAGGAATAAGATTTGGAGGAAGGCATACGTTTTATTTCCTATCACCTTTAAGTGGACTCGTACTGTCTTAGTCAGGGTTTCTATTCCTGCACAAACATCATGACCAAGAAGCAAGTTGGGGAGGAAAGGGTTTATTCAGTTTACACTTCCACATTCCTGTTCATCACCAAAGGAAGTCAGGACTGGAACTCAAGCAGGTCAGGAAGCAGGAGCTGATGCAGAGGCCATGGAGGGATGTTCTTACTGGCTTGCTTGCTTCTCTTGGCTTGCTCAGCCTGCTTTCTTACAGAGCCCAAGACTACCAGGCCACAGATGGTACCACCCACAAGGCACCCTCCCGCCTTGATCACTAACTGAGAAAATGCCTTACAGCTGGATCTCACGGAGGCATTTTCTCAACTGAAACTCCTTTCTCTGTGATAACTCCAGCCTGTGTCAAGTTGACAGAAAACCAGCCAGTACACATACCTTTTCTGTAAGATTTTACTCAGGACTGTCTGTAAATGCTATATTAGGTAGACCCTGAAATATCTCCTTTTTACAATATTTTCTCTCATTATCACCCCAATGACTACTGTCACTCCTGCACAATAGCTGAAAAACAGGACTTTGTAAAACCTTCTAGAATAATCCTCAGACATCATAAGCTTGAATTCATCTTGGCATGCCCAGAACCTAATCCTATGTATGGCCTACAGTACATATTCATTAAATTTATTTTTAATTTTATCAGTGTATCTCTTTCTCTCTCTCTCTCTCTCTCTCTCTCTCTGTGTGTGTGTGTGTGTGTGTATGTGTGTGTGTACAGGCATGCAGGTGCCATGGTGTTCATGTGGAAGTCAGAAGTCAGTTTAATTCCTCTACCATAGGATGTGGGAATTGAACTTGTGTTTTTAAGCTTGTACACTGAGCTATCTCAATGGTCCAGGTAATGAATGTATTAAATGATTTTTAAATGCATGGACAGAGAGAATAAAGAATTATCAATTTAATATATGTTTTAAGGTACAGATCTTCCTCACAAGTATTGGGACTATTAGTTATTGTCATTAATGGATATACTGGCCTAAATATGAGTAGGATCCCCCAAAGGCTTTAAAATTTGATGCCCAGGTATCCCAGCTAGTTTTGTCAACTTAATATACCCGAGCATTACCTGAGAAAAGAGTCTCAACTGAAGTTCTGCCCAGAGCAGATTGGTCTGTTGAGTGAGGGGGTTGTCTTAATTGTCAATTGATACAGAAAGTCCCAGCCCACTGTAGGCAGTACCATTCCCTAGGAAGGTAGCCCTGGGCAATATAAGGAAGCTGGCTGAGCCTGTGCCTGAGCAGATCACCAAGCACCATTCTTACATGGTTTCTGCTGTATTTACTTGGATGTGAGTTCCCAGATCAGGAGTTTGCTGTGTGAAATAGTAAAACACTTCTTCTTCCTGCCTTGCCATCCTTCAGTAGTGGACTGTGACCTGAACTAGAAGCCAAATTAACACTTTGCTACCCATGTTGTTCTCGGTCAGAGTGTTTTCTCACAGCAACACAAATGAAACTAGAGCAACAGAGCAATGCTACTGGGGCATGCTGTGGACCTTTAAGAAGCAGGGCTTACTAAGATGTCCTCAGGTGATAGGGGAGTGCCCCCAAAGGGGATTCTGGGATTCTGGCAGTCTTCCTCTTTGCTTCCTAGCTCATGACTTGGGTAGTTTATTCTACCATACACTTCTACTATAATATGTAGGCTTCCAGAGGCAGAACTGCAACAGGCAGACCTATGTTGAGATCTAGTCTCTGAAGTATGGATAAAAATAATCTTTTTCTAAGTTAAAATAATACAATTTTAGTATAATGGTCCAGAGTAGACTAATACAGTTGATATGAGCTATCAGCTTTCCCCTGAGGAGGACTGAAGTGCTGAGCAGTTCTGCAGTGTGAAATACAGCCAGAAAATAATAATAATGATAATAATAATCAATTATATAATTATAAAAATTAAAAATAATAATTGTTACTATTATTATTGCCCTCTCTCATCTCATTCTCATGTAGCCCAGGCTGACCTCCAACTTACTCTGTAGCCAGATGTTAAACTTGTGATTTTCCTGCTTCTGCTTCCTATGCTGCGATTACTAGCCACTCTGCCCAGTTTATGCAGTGCTGGGGACTGGACCCAGGGCTTCAAGTCTGCTGGGCAAGCAGCAAGCAGTCTACCATGGGAGCTACATCTCCACTCCCATGTCAGTGATGTTCGTTCTTTTATCTCTCTCCTGGGCCACAGAAAACTGTTCTTTTTCTATTTGACCTCCACTCCAGTTTCAACCCCATGAAAAGCCGATGTGTCCCCTACCAAATAACACTTGTGACAACTTACTTTGAGAACGGCTGGGGATTTGGTGTAGATCAGAGGAAATCAGAGAGGTGGGCTGTTTGAACTGCTTGTTTATTTTCCAAACTCTGACAGGTATGCCATCTCTTTTCTGAAAATAATATAATTTCCATCATTAGAAAAAGACTTTCTTAGGCTGTTTTCTCACAATGATGGTCCTAAATTAAAAACATCCTAAATCTTCATCAATGAGATGATTAAATAGGCTAAGGACAGTATTAAAAAATGAGGCTGGTAAATCTGTTCACGAAGTCATAATTTGGCAGATTGAAACAAGGAAAGTAGATTGAAAGAAATATATGTCACTGATTTGTTGTTGATGATGTTGTTTTTCTGCACAACTGGGAATGGAACCCAAGACCTTAAGTATGCAAGGTAAACTCTCTCCCACTGAGCTTCACCTCAGCCCTTACTTTACTGGTTTTGAAATATCAAAGTTGCCTTTCTGTATATGCATAGTCATATACATATAAGAGCAGGCAACCAGATCTAGGAATACTACAATGATAGCAGTAGACACTTCTAAGAAGAGTAAAGGCAAGGTGGTTGTCTTAGTTAGGGTTTTACTGCTGTGAACAGACACCATGACCAAAGCAACTCTTATGAGGACAACATTTAATTGGGGCTGCCTTACAGGTTCAGAGGTTCAGTCCATTATCATCAAGGCAGAAGCATGGCAGCATCCAGGTAGGTATGGTGCAGGAGGAGCTGAGAGTTCTGCATCTTCATCTGAAGGCTGCTAGAAGACTGGCTCCCACGTGGTTAGGAGGAGGGTCTCAAAGCCCACACCCACAGTGACACACTTCCTCCACCAAGGCTACACCTACTCCAATAAGGCCACACCTCCTAATAATGCCACTCCTTGGGCCAAGCATATTCAAACCACCACAAGGGTCAAAGGGGGCTTTTATCTTCTCCCCTGCTGGCTAGTTTTCATAGTACTGCTTTGTATATGGACTGCTGGGGGAGAAAAGCCCTCAGTGGTATCTAACAGCAAATCCTGACTACAGACCTTGCAGGCAGGATGTGTTACTGGTAAAATAGTGTATGAAGATAATAGGGACCACCAACCACTTGGGATTGATTTGAAGCCTGCTCTACTCAAGGGAATTCATGCCTGGTACTGTAAACATAATCAAAAGCCCATGACTAGAAAGGTCATAGAGCCTAAGAGAACCTTCTTTTGTTGTCTTACTAAATGGACATGTTCTCAAACTGCTTCTAGGGAAGCTTCTCCAATAGAGGTCAGCAATTACCCCTCTCTGCCCTTCAATAGTCCTAGGGAAGGCCCGCAAATGTTCTGCCCTCTTCTTCCTCAATTCAGCACCAAGAAAGACAAGCACTCAACTGTCAACTGCTCTAGCCAATTTAAACGACTTTTTTTTTCCATGTTAACTATTCTGAATACAGTATTCACTTCTTTTTTTAAAAACCTCTGATTTGGACTTCTGATCCTTTTGTTGTACTCTTTTAAAGTTACCACCCCGTTCTGGGAACACCATACACTCCCAGAAGCCTCCTCCCTGTGCCTGCCCCCCTCTCTGCCCTCTTACTGTGTTCTCTGCAAACACCAGCTTCCTAGAAAACCATCTCATACAGCACTGGTGAATTGGATACCAAACCATTTCCTTCTGTGCTCTGATTTCATTTTCAAGTTCTCCCTCCTAGGTTACTCGGATGCTCTTACTTGTTCCAAAAAAGAAAGTGAAAATAATCTGAGCGCAAAAGTTCTGGAAACTCCTGGCTCGGGAGTGATCAGTTCCTACGAGCAAATTGTTCCTTAAATTTTTAATAAATATAAATAAATAAATAAATAAATAAGCTAGCCAGCCTTTCTTCTACTTTCTTTAAAAAACAAACGAATAAAACACTTTTTTTTTCTCTCTGGTCCTCTTAATGTCCTAAACAATGAACTTTAATAAACAAAAGAGGTGACAGAATCAAATATTTATTTACTGTGTGCCTGATACAAACTAAGCACTATGCCAGCATTCCGCATGTAATAGTTTTAGTGATAACTCCTGAGACTTGCTTCGGGGACACCAGCAGTTCTGTCTCTTATGTTTGTGGGGTTTTTCCCCTGTTGTGTACCCAGGTTCCCCATTCCCAGTTTTGAATATTCACACCCCAATTCTCTAATCTTTTTGTTAACACCTTGTAGTTTGGCCCTTGATTATTTTGCTCAGTGATTAGCGCCTCTACAATAAGTGTTAATCTCTCTTTTAAAATACCTCAAAGCTCTGTCTGCCCTTTCCTAAGTGTCTCTGCCCCAATCAGGGTATTCCAGAGAGGATATCCCTATTGTGAACTCTATCTACAAGGCATTTCCCTTGTACACTATCGGCTCAGGAAAGGCCTGTTTCAAATCTTGTGACACAGTTAAAATTTAGTATTACAAGTCTAGGTTGCACCCACAACATACAGCTGACTACTATTGTGTGTAGCTTGTCACTGCTGACGGTAGAGCCTGATGCGGCAATAGTAGAGAATCGACCTCTAGAGGGCGCCCTCGGCAGTTGCATCCGGGAAGAGTGGCTCCAGGTCTGGGATGGCAGAGATAGCACCCTGCTGGGTTCAGTGGCACTAGTGCAAGAGCTGGAGACTTCTCTAAAGCAGCCAAAGCAGCTGCCAAAGCTCTGCCGACCAGTGTGAGAGCACCACCAGCAATCTATATCCAGTTGTTTCCTATAGTGTACATGAACTAGTGCATGAAAAAAGTTGGTCTCTAATGCAGGCTAGAACAGCGGTTCTCAACCTGTGAGTCACACAGGGGACCACCGGGAAAGCACAAATATTTACATTACGATTCATATCAGTAGCAAAATCACAGTTATGAAGTAGCGACAAAAAGCAGTTTTATGGTTGGGGATTACCACAACATGAGGTACTGTGTTAAAGGGTCGCTGCGTTAGGAAGGCTGAGAACCACTGATCTAGTGGCAAGCCCTTAGCTCGCCACTAACAGGACTAACTGGAGAAGCTAACTTTCCCTTTTATATTTAAGAGAGTGACTTTCATCTTCTGTGGCAGGTGGTCAGCTTCCACTGAACCATGGAAGTTTCAACACTTTTAAAAGTTTCCAGCGGACCTTTAATCCCAGCACTTGGGAGGCAGAGGCAGGCGGATTTCTGAGTTCGCAGAGACGGGTGGATTTCTGAGTTCGAGGACAGCCTGGTCTACAAAGTGAGTTCCAGGACAGCCAAGACTACACAGAGAAACCCTGTCTTGAAACACCCCCCCCCCCAAAAAAAAGAAAGAAAGAAAAGAAAAAGAAAAAAAAAGTTTCCGGCGAAGACTGTCTTCCCCGTCTGCCTCTCCTCTACATGCAGACTTCTGGGGGGACTTATCTCCTTATAAGAGTACTCAAATTTTATCATTTGTGTCATTATTGCAACTGATTTTATTATTCCTCTTTATAGCACACACCTTTAAGGTGAGATTACTATTGTATCCTGTGTCGCATTTCTTTGGTTTACATACAGCAAACATTCCCAACCCATTTTACAGGTCAAAAAGTGGAGGTCCAAAGAGACTTAAATTACACAGTCAAGAACTGAGTGAAGTTAAGAATTTAAGGTCACTAAGCCCGTTGTGGTGGTATATGCTATTAATTCCAGCACCCAGGAGGCAGAAGCAGGGGAATCTCTAGTTCAAGGCCAGCTTGGGCTATGTAGTGAGTTTCAGGACAGCCATAGCTGCACAGAGAGACTCCCTCTGTAAAAACCAAAAGATAAATCAATTAATAATAATAATAATAATAATAATAATAAGTTAATTGCACATCACTCAACTTCCACAGATAAGAGCATACCCACCTTCTATGGGTCTCCTCCACTATCATAATTGGTGTGAGCCAATTCATAGCAACAGGAAAGAACTAGAAACAATCAGCATGTTTTACTGCTGCATGGGGCTGAGGAGCGTGTGCATCTGTCCATTGTTGAGACAAATGGGACAGGGAACCCCAAAACCAGACATAGTAGTAGTAACCAGTTGTGAGTCACGGAACTGGGACAGAGAAGCAAGAATTTCAAAGACAACCAGTTGTCAGGGACAACCATGGGAGAACACACAGTTTTGATATTCTTCACCTTCAGGCTCACCTAGACCAGGTGGACTGGACCAATGAACAGTCCCTGAGATCCCAAGTATGTTTACTGGAATGGAGGGTGCTTATTAAAACACAGATTCTGAGGTCCACCAAAAGTGAGACCCTGGAACCTCATGTGCATGGGTTCCCAGGGATTCTGACCATACGTGGGAGATACAGAAGCCAGACGGTAGGAGAAGTCTACAGGAGCAAAGTCAGCTCCATTTGCTCCAGGCTTTAACTAGTGAGCAAGAGGAAGTTTTCTGGAGAGCTGAAACAGAAAGAGAAAGCCTTTATTTAAAGGAATGTGAAATTGAGCATGTGGCTCCTGCCTTTCATCCCAGCATCCCAAGAGGCAGAGGTACTGTCATCTTGTGAGTTTGAGGCCAGTCTGGGCTACATAAGGCATTCCAGGCTAGCCGTGGCTGCATAGTAAGACCCTGTCTCAATACAAACTGTAATTGGATTGGATTGATGTACCTATAAGAAGGAGAAGAGGCATCAGAGAGCTGTTCTGGCAGAGAATAAGGTATTTGAAGCAAGAAAGCATGAAAAGACACCAAGTCAGAAGCCAGTGAGTCCCTGGCTTTGGACTTTTAGCTTCTAAAACTGAGAAAATCAATTCTGTTAATCAGGACTCCCTGCCTGTAGCTTTTCTTACACTCTGCAGCAGACTAACACCGATCTCTAAGCCTCAGATCCTTTATCTGCAAAACTGAGACAATAATGTTACCCTTGCCATAGTGCTGAGAAAATTAAATGAAACTCTGTGTGTGTGTGTGCGCTTGCATAAGCGCCCACACGTGTGTGAAGGAAGTGTTTAGAAGGATAACAGTCATACAATAAGAGCTAATTAATATGGTCTGTAATAGAGTTATAGCATGAGCTAACGTAAGAACTCTTGACATAACACTTACTGCTGCTTAATAAATGGTAGTGTCAACATTATTATAAAATTTTAGATAATTTTAACTCAATGAGTATCGTAACTATATAAAACTTATTCTCCCAAAATGTCTTCAAATTCAAGACAATTTTTTTTGTGGTTTTTCAAGACAATTTTTTAAAGCCATGTAACAATCCTGCCATAAAAGAAAAATTAAAATTCAATAAGCTTAATTTTCGTTCTCAACAAAATACATGGACAGAAATTGGTGCAACCAGTTTTCAAATCCCAAGGGAACAGAGTGCCTGACCTCATTAGGAAGAACCCGGGGCAGGCGGAGAAGGTGGATTACCCAGCACACAACTGCAGGTCAGAACCGACCTCGCTGATTGTAGTGAAACTTCTTGTCCCACATCCTTGAGCTTTCTAAAAGGTCAGGAAACAGGTGCTCCGGTGCCATTGTTCTTGGCTCTGCTCCTCCATTTAAAGATTCTCATTAAATCAAGGAACTGAGGAAAGCCAGGGGAGGTCAATCAAAGGTTCAGTAGCACTTAAGGGATCCAATGGAGGAGGGATCAGGAAGAAAGGAGGGTGCTGCCAAGGCTGTGGAAAGGTCAGAGGGAAAGAGCCAGAAGGAAGAGCTCATGCCAACAGGTATCCCACCTGACCCAGGTCTCATCCGAAGTTCTTTTGGAAACCTCCACCAGTCAGAGGACTATTCATCTGCAGTGCTCCAGCCTTACAGAAACAGAAGCGGGGAACAACAGAACGAAGCCCCAAATGCGAAGCCCGGAATGCGAAGCGCGGAATGCGCGTCTGCCCTCGTTCTCTCAACTCATCCAGTTACTTTTCTACATTGGCGTGTATTGTCAGAAGCTAAGGTTTGTGCTAGCTTGACCAGAAGGAGGAATAAGCTGTATAGATCTGTCACAGAAGAGTTACAAGCAGAGCAACCAATAGGAGCCAAGGCTCAGAAGGCACACCAAGCTTAGCGTACTAAAGGCAGCTGCAAGGATCCCAGGGAAGGGGAATGTGATGGTACATGCCTATAATTCCAGCACTCCAGAGGTGGAAGCAGAAGGATCGGAATTTTAAGGTCAGCCTGTGCTGCATAGAAAATTTCAAGCCAGCCTTAGCTAAAATTATAGCTACACAGTGAGAACTTATTTATTTTTTTAAGTTTCTAAGGAAAGATTACAAAAGCTCAGAGTTGGACCAACAGAAGGGAAAGGAGTGGCTTGGTCTATGGCTATGTTGTCTAGCACTTGATCATCAGATAGATAGATAGATAGAAGATAGGACGGATAGTCATACATATACATATACATATACATATACATATACATATACGTCTGGAGATTTGGTTGTTTACTTTCTTTTTATTAAAGATTTATTGATTTTTATATGAGTACACTGTAGCTGTCTTCAGACACACCAGAAGAAGACATCAGATCCCATTACAGATGGCTGTGAGCCACCATGTGGGTGCTGGGAATTGAACTCAGGACCTCTGGAAGAATAGTCGATGTTCTTAACCACTGAGCCATCTCTCCAGCCCTTGTTTGTTTACTTAAGACAAGTTCTAAATATATAGCACTGAGAGGTCTAAAACTTGCCATGTAGACCAGGCTAGATGGAAGTCACAGAGACCTACTTGCATCTGACCCCTGGTGCTATTATTAAAGCCATGCGCCACCACATCCAGCTTGTTTGGAGGTTTGAGACAGGTTTAACGTAGTCCCGGCTAGCCTTGAACTCACCTTGTAGCCAAGGGTGACCTTAAACCCCTGGATCTCCCACCTCTACCTCCCAAGTGCAAGAATTACACAAATATGCTGCCACACACAGCTTAACTTTTATTTTTATTTTTCTATACATTTTTTTTAACTTGGGAGAAGCATTGTCCAGGGCATCCTCATGGGGGTCAGAGGACAACTTGGTGGAAGCTGCTCTCTCCTTCTATCATGTGTATTCCAGGGACTGAACTCAAACCATCAGACTTGAGGGCAGGCCCCCTTACCTACTGAGCCATCTCACTGGCTCAATTTTTATTTTTTTTTTTTAAAGATTTATTTATTTTATGTATAGGAGTACACTGTCTTCAGACACACCAGAAGACAGCATTGGATCCCATTACAGATGGTTGTGAGCCACCATGTGGTTGCTGGGAGTTGAACTCAGGACCTTTGGAAGAGCAGTCAGTGCTCTTAACTGCTGAGCTATCTCTCCAGCCCCAATTTTTATTTTTAAATAGTTTTCTTCTCCCTACAAACCACAGAAAATGAGTTATCTTTTAAGCATGGAAATCTTTGTTATAAAGTTTGGAATGGCAATTTTCTGTAGTCTTGAGGATTGAACCTAAGTTCAGGGTATGGTCCTTGTGTGTGTTATGCCATCATCCTATCAACTAACCTATGTTCCCAGCCCTTTCCTGGGTTTTCATAAGACTTTAAGAGATTGTGTGTGTGTGTGTGTGTGTGTGTGTGTGTGTGTGTGTGTGTCCCACATGTGGAGCTCAAGGGGATCTCCTATTGTCTCTGAATATAAACACCTAAGCACATCACTATTAAGCCAAAACTTTTTCCTTGTCCCCAAGGTCTTATATTACTATCACAACATAAAACACAGCTCAGCTGGGTGTAGTGGTGCACACCTTTAAGGCCAGCACTCAGGAACCCTAGGCAGGAAGATCTCTGAGTTTGAGGCCAGCCTAGTGTCTCTCATTCATGATCTTCTGAGCTCCAAACATCTTGGGTATGCTCGCCTCTCCATTTCTGTGATCCAAAGCACACAGCTTAGCTGGTAGGCTCAGACTGGCTCCAAACCACACCTGCCTTTGTCCTTGATGGCTATCCCACAGTACTGGCATCTCTAATATCCTTGTCTCCTCAACTACTGAGGTTTCACGTTCACCAATGGCCTCCTGGACTCTCTTTAGGGACCCTGCCCCCACCAAACCATGCGAAGCTTCAGCTGTTGTCAGTGACCCCTTCATCCCTTCAAAGCCAGCACCATGTGGGTCAGTCATACATATTATCAAGTCTACTGCCAAGTGGGGTGTAGGCTTAGCCCCCCCTGGAGCATAGCTTTTGTGGCTGACCCTGAAGAAATAAAATCCTAGAAGATTTCACTTCAATGGTGCTGGTCTCTTATCAATCACTGATTTTTTAGTTCCAACTAACTAGCATCAATCTGTCTTAGGAAAGCAAGGGTTTCATGTCTAAAGATTCTTAATTCAAATGTAGCATACAAATGGCCCTGATAGAGTCTTTGCTTGTCTGAAACTCCATAGGCCTCCACCAACAGTAGCTCTCTCAATGTTCTCATCTTCCTGGCTCCACAAAACAGCCATTGAGCTCTGAGCATTCAATGGCTTCTCCAGTCCAAAGCTCCAAAAATTCCTCCCATAATCCCCCAAACTCAACAAAGTCAGATTCTTCACATTCCAGATACCAATTTCCTAGTTTGTTTCTCTGTTGCTGTCACAGCATCATGACCAAAAGCAACCGGGGGTGGGGAGGGGACCTCTTTGGTCTACAGGTCCCACTCCATCACTGAGAGAGAAAGGACAGCTCAAGGTAGGAACTTGGAGGCAGCAACTGAAACAGAAACCAGGGAGGAACACTGACTTGCCCCCCTTGCCCCGTACATGCACAGCCTGCCTTCTTCTAGCTCCTTCCAGGACCACCTGCCTGGTGCTGGTACCACCCACAACAAGCTGGGCCCTCCTATATCAGTTATCAATCAAGAAAATCCCCCACAGACATGCTCACAGGCCGAGCTGGTGGAGTCTGTTCTTCAAATGAGGTTCACTCTTCCCAATGGTGTCAGGTTAACAATCACGATTCGCCATCACAACTGTGGTAATGAAAGACCACAGTACTCACTCAGAAGGGTAGGAAAGTTCTGGAAGAGGGAGGGGAGGGAAGAAAAAACCTGTTCTTTAGGATGTGTAGTCTTCTTTATGAACCATTTCTTAAACTATATAATTTTTTAAAGCTTTAGTGTCACATTGCAGTCAGACTATACTTTATACTAACAGTGTGGCTCAGGAAAGATAAAGTTAAGCATAGGAAGAACATGTGTAAAAACAAAAAAAACCAAAGCCACCAATCATCCTTCTTCAACTGGCAGTCCTGGGGACAGAACCCAATGCTGTGCACAAGCTAAGCAAGTGCTGCCACTAAGCTGCAGGCCCTTGGCTTAAGAGACAGGGTCTTACTATGTAGCCCAGGCTAGCCTCAAACACACGGCCCTCCTGTCTCTGCCTTTGAGTACTGGCCTTACACACAGGAGATTGTCAAAGCATTGGCCTTTTTATGGAGTCTGAAAAGGTTGGTCACCTGGAGACCTGGCAGGGCCGATGAGAACCTTCCTGGTCTAAGAACAAGTCTGAAAGGATGACCAGCTCACCTCATGCATGCTCAGCTCTAATGCAGGCAATGAGAGCAAACTGCCCCTTTGGTTCTCTTCAGGCCTTCCATGCACACTGGGTGAGAACCAACTGCTTTTGCTTATGTATCCATTCAAATGTTAGTCTCACCCATAAACACCTTCACAGACATCCCCAGAATAATACTTAGCCAAATATCCCGGCATCTCGAGTGTAGTCAAGTTGACGCATGAAGTGACTCGAAGCTTCACACACACACACACACACACACACACACACCCAAATACATTGGATTCTGTTCCAGGATACAATCCAAATATCGCATTTAGAGGTTGCTCCTTTTTGTGTGACTACTTCCCCACAGGGCAGGGAAGCCAATCTTTGTCCTACCTACGTTAGTGCCTCGCTACCCTGATAATACGGTTACCAATGGCTACAGAGTTTCACTTCTCACAGACTCCTACCACAAGAGAGGAACTGTTCATACATTCTGTGGTTCACATTCAAAAGTCCTAGAGAAAGATTTTGACAGACTTGACTTGTCACGAGTGACTACCTCAACATCAATCAGATATAACTGAGGGAGGGGTCCTACCACAACAGGCTCCGGGGGAGGCAGTCCTTGTGAATCAGAGGAAGGATCCTGGCAACATGAGCGATGATATCAACTGAAGCTTAACATCACACTGACCATCCAGCCCGTCAACCTGATCTCAGTGATGAAGAAACTCAAGCTCATAAGTGAACCACATTCCAAAGGCCCAGATCCAGCCTTTGGTGAACAAGAAAACCGAGTCCGGACATCCTTGTTGTTCATCTTGGGCTCTTTCCTTTGCATCCCTGAACACTGCCTTGATTTTGGTTTTGATTCCAACAACAAATGAATCTCAAATCAGGAACAGCCTTAAAGTTTACTAAGCCTTAACTTGTGTGACAAGCTTTTTCCTGGGGAGGAGACACAACACATACACATCTCCTTCTCCCTTACCCCAACTCCCATCCCTGCTCCGTAGAGGAGCCATGACAAACCAAAGTACAGATGCCACCAAAGGCCAACTTGGGAACCAATGAGTTGGCCTTTGGTGGCATCTGTGCTTTGATCTGTTGTAGGATATCTATCTGAGGTAAGTAGGTGTGTGAGTGTGCGTGTGTGCGTGTGTGTGCGTGTGTGTGAGTGTGTGTGAGTGTGAGTGTGTGTGAGTGTGTGAGTGTGTGTGAGTGTGTGTGTGAGAGTGTGTGTGAGAGTGTGTGTGAGTGTGTGTGTGTGAGTGTGTGTGTGAGAGAGAGTTGTGTGAGTGTGTGTGTATGAGTGTGTGTGAGTGTGTGTATGAGAGAGTGTGTGAGAGTGTGTGTGTGAGTGTGTGTGTGTGAGTGTGTGTGTGAGAGAGAGTTGTGTGAGTGTGTGTGTATGAGTGTGTGTGAGTGTGTGTATGAGAGAGTGTGTGAGAGTGTGTGTGTGTGTGAGTGTGTGTGTGTGAGTGTGTGTGAGAGAGTGTGTGTGTGAGAGAGTGTGTGTGAGAGAGAGTGTGTGTGTGTGAGTGTGTGTGTATGTGTGTGTTTTGTGTCTCCCTGAGGAAAGTCTTATCACACAACACTACCCTATAGAAATATAAACCTTTCCCATCTATTTCCCCAGTGGCAGGGTAACTAACACTCAGCAAATTAGAATGCAAACCATTTTACTTAGCATATATGTGGGAGAGAAGATAGAAAAGGATATCCATCTATAGGTTTATCAAACCACCCGGATGACCACCATATAATAAAACCGTACATTTCCACTAAAGAGAAGGTGCCAATCTATATGCATCGACAAAGCAAGTTGCATACAGAGTGTTAAACTTAGTGTTAGAACACTAAGCTGAAAAAAAAAGGTACAGATTGTGTTTCTATGGGAGGTCATGGCATTAGCAACATGGGCCACACTGCATATAGTGGGACTACAGAATGCTTTCTTTCTTCATTTTGCTCCTCTGTAATACTTGTGTTTTGTTAATAGTTTTTAATGATTACCAAAAACTAAGTGGAAGAAGCTAAGCCCAAAGGAACACACATCGCATGGTTCCTTCTCCATGGCATGTCCAGAACAGCACACCCAACAAGATAGAAAGAAGATTAGTGATTGGCAGGAGCTGGTGTGAGGGGAGACGGGAAGCAAATGCTTCAAGCGCATGGATCGATCGAGACTAAGGAGGATTATTCTGTACGATGAATTTACTAAGTACCACCAGATCGTATGGTTAAAAGCAGTTCATTTTATGTTATGTAAATTGGGCCTCAATTTGAAAACCGTTTGGGGCTGGAGAGACGGCTCAGTCAACAAGATATTTGCCGCACGAGAGTAAGGACACATGGTCAGATCATCAGAACCCACATAAAAAGCCTGGCAAACAGGTGTGTGCCTGTAGAGCCAGCACTTCAGAAGCAGAGGTAAGAACATCCCTGGGAAGAGCTATGTCTAGTAGTGTTGGTGAGGTTCAGTGAAAGATTGTCTTAAAAAATAAGGTGGAGGAGCAGTGGGGGGAGACAGCCGACGTCACCATCACCTGCATGTATACACACACACACACACACACACACACACACACACACACACGGGGGGGGGGGAGACACAAATATAGAGCACTGTGATGCCATGTTAAGCCTTAAGAGTTGCATGTCCTTCTCTGCGGTTTGACCAAATTGCTTATCTTTGCAGTACTACTTCTGGCTTCAACTAGACCTCCAGGTTCTAACAGCACAATTCTAGACACAGTTACTCCCTCCAATGAATGAACACTTATCCTCAGATTGCACAGACATTACTTTGGGCAGACGAGGCACATTGATGACCTTACGTAGGAAAGGTGGAAGAAAGAAACGGCAGCTTTCAAAGATTCTAAGTGGGTCGTTGACTCGTCCAAACCCAATGGCAAGTGGGAAGTGGCCAGAGAAAGAATGTAAGGAAGTCTGAGGGGTAAAAAAAATATGAAGAAAACTTACTGGGTGTCTTAGAAAGCACTGTGCCTTGCAAACAGGATTTATATTTTAAAACTCGGTTGTTGGAAGGAAAAATTGAAAATGGAACTTGCCCAAGGACTCCTGTCTAGTACCTGGAAAGGTACTGTTGTCCAAGGACTCCTGTCTAGTACCTGGAAAGGTACTGTTGTCCAAGGACTCCTGTCTAGTACCTGGAAAGGTACTGTTGAAACCTGAGTCTATTTATAGTCCAAAGTCCGAGTTCCTTCCATGTATCAAAAAAAAAAAAACCAAAAAACCCCAGGATTCAAGGAAAGTGAATGAAAAATGCAGGCAATACAATAAATTACAGCAAAAGCAGAGATGGGCTGGCGGCTCGTCCATACATTCCCAGAACCCCTGGGGTGGAGCTGAGAGAGCAAAGCCAGGCATTTTGGGCCAACCTGCACCATAAAGCAAGTTTCTGCTTTCAAAAAAAAAAAGTCTAAAAATATACGGAAAAAAAAAATCTCAAAAGCAAGCTGGAGCGTGATTGGGACAACAAATACCCAGCTAACCCCAGCTCTTGAGAGTGGTTCTCCCCGGCTGGTTCCTGTCTCTGTCCTTAATAGCTATAAAAACTGTGTTCTTTCAACATAATATGCACTAAACAAAGTCCCAGTGCCTTTAAAGGGTCTCAGATCCCCATTTCTGTTACTAGTTCTTTCTGCTATAGCAAAAGAGGTAGACAAAAAGGAAGTAACCCTAAAAATGGATAAATGAGAAATAAAGATTAATTGCAAAGAATAAGGGAGGTATAATAGAATATTTAAGCAAAGCAAGTGTCCAAGTGACTGAGAAAAAGAATCAAGGGGGGAAGGGGAGGGGGAGAGGAGGGGAGGGGGAGGGGGAGAGGGAGGGTGGGAATGAGAAAGGACACCAGATCACTAGCTGGTGACCAGTCACTTGGCAGAACCAGGGACAGATAGAATCAGCTCACAGATAGAAAGCCGGTGAGTCTAAGGGTCTGGAGGGTGAGTCTGAAATGGCAAACTTAAGGTGGTCAGAGATCCGAGAAGGACAGGTTTATCGAAACCCAGAAGAAAAATACTTTGGAGAATTAAGGGGGACACTGAGAACTCCTTAAAAGAACCAGTTTTCATTTAAACTCAGAGTCAAGAAAGAAAGCCTGGACTTCAATTCTCTCTCTCTCTCTCTCTCTCTCTCTCTCTCTCTCTCTCTCTCTCTCTCTCTCTCTCTCCCCCCCCTGGATTTTGTACATGTCAGACAAACACTCACCACTGAGCTGTCAGGGGGGAAAAAAAAGACTTCTCTAACCAAGAATTGAACGCAGGCTAAGTAGTGAAAGCAGCTAATCTACCTCTAGATCACTGAAGAACATAACGGGTTTCTTTGGGCTGGCCTGCTTGCTTGCCTGCTTCCTTCCTTCCTTCCTTCCTTTCTTTCTTCCTTTCCTTCCTTCCTTCCTCCCTGCTTGCCTCCTCCCTCCCCCCTCCCTTCTTCCCTTCAGTCCTGTCTTTAACACAGGGCAACACACATCCTGAACAAGTGTGTTCCATCACTGAGCTACATCCCACCTAACCCCACATTCTACTTTTTATTTTGAGGCAGAGTCTCAGGAAATTTCCCAGGCTGGCTTTGAGCTTGTGTGTCCTCCTGCCTCAGAATCCCAAGTAGCTGGGCTCACAGGCCTATGCCCCCAGGCTCAGCTCTCAACTAGGATAAGAACCAGAACGAACCAAGAGTCCAGCAGATAAAGGACAAGAAAAGGCCCTAGGTATAATTACCGTCTGAGGCTTTTCACCATCTGAGGAAGCCAGCCCAGAGGTGACCACTTGGTGTTGGATAGTCAGTTAGGGCTCATCCCTGGCAAAGGTTAATTCTCCCACTTCCAACAGTCATTGGCTGCCTGTAGTTCTTTGTCTAAGAGTGGGGCATGGTGAGATTTCCTCCTTCCACATTAACTCATCTATTGGTGGTGTCCTTGTTAGATCTGGTTTAAACAAATATATTGTTATGTTATCTTGGGTAAAGTATCCCAGTCGTTTCTAAGAGATTGAGATCTCACAGCGGACTTCCTGTTCCTCTGCTCTTGGAAGGTTTTTGTTTGTTTGTTTGTTTGTTTGTTTGAGACAGGGTTTCTCTGTGTAGCCCTGGCTGTCCTGGAACTCACTCTGTAGACCAGGCTGGCCTTGAGCTCAGAAATCCACCTGCCTCTGCCTCCCAAGTGCTGGGATTAAAAGCATGCACCACCACTGCCTGGCTTTTTTTTTTTTTTTTTTCTTGGAATGTTTTTTGCTATAGCTCCTGTAATGTTCCCTAAACGCTGGGTTTAGGAGTTGTGCTGTAGGTTTGTCTACTAGGGCTGGCCACCCCATGACCAGTTTATTTGTTTGTCACAAGCATTTGCATGCTGTGGTGCAAGTGTGGAGCTCAGAGAACAACTATTCTCAAGAGACTCCCTCGCTGTTTTTGAGCAAAGTCTCTCGCTTCTGCCACTGCACTGTATACTCCTGTCTTCACCTCTCATCTCACTGTAGGAATGCTAAGACTACAGTTGGGAAACACTTGAATCCGGTGGTCCAGGAATTGAACTCAGGCTCTCAGGCTTGCTCAGCAAGCATTTTTACCCCCTGAGGTATCTCCCTGGCCCTCAAACAATTTTTAAAGACACTCGACTTTACTAACAGCAAAAGAAACACCAGTGAAACTGAACTCCATAAAATTGGGTCATACCAATGCTGATAGGCGTTTGAGGAAGCAAGACCTGTTGGATTTTCTGGTGGATTGCAGAAGGATACACGGGCATCCAATTTAACAATTTTAATAAAAATTTAAAGTGTACATACTTTATTTTGGTTTTGTTTGCTTTTTGTTGTTGTTGTTTTCAAGATAGGGTTTCTCTGTGTATGTAGCCCTGGCCATCCTGGAACAACGGTGGTAATTCCACAGAAATTCTAACACATGAGCAAAATGATGTTTGCACAGGGATATTCAATACTGTGCTGTTTGTTAAGCCAAAAAACACCCCCCCCAAAAAAAAAAACCCAAACTGAAGTAATCTAAAGTCTAATGCGGCCAAGTAAGTAAATAATTTATAGCACATTATACCTTGGAATTTCTATAAGCTGGAGGAGCAAAACCAGTGGGATAAATACATCTGTACTGAAGTCTTATCTATCCTATATACCACTAAGGAAAGCATGTAGGTTTCAGAAGAGTATGTGAGCCAGTTGTCTTAGCTTTTTGTTTGTTTGTCTGTTTTGTTTTTCAAGACAGGGTTTTTCTGTGTAGCCTTGGCTGTCCTGGAACTTGTTCTGTAGACCAAGCTGGCCTCCAACTCACAGAGATCCCTCTGCCTCTGCCTCCTGAGTATTAAAGACATTAAAGGTGAGAGCCACCATTGCCTGGCTTCATTTTGTCTTTTTTAAAAACAGTAAGATATTTTGATGTACGTTGGAACAGTATGCAATAACTACCGTTTGATGTCACTATAAAAGCTTTGACTTTTGTCCTCCCTCCCTCCCTCCCTCCCTCCCTCCCTCCTTCCCTTCTTGTGCTGAGAACCAAACCCAGGGTCTTGTACATGCTCTCTACCACTGTGCCATTCCTGCAACATAAATTTTTTAAATTTCTACGTTTCTGTGCTTAGGTAGGCACCTGTGTTAATAAGACACATTTATTACTTTTGTAATTAGAAAAGAAGATTTTTAATATCGGTCTACGGGAAATGCTGATCTCTCCACTCAGCGTTTACAACGCCTGTAAGAGGGCTCCAGGCAAACGTCCCAAGTCTTTTCCCAGACAAGGGAACATTCAATTCTGCACAGACACTGGGAATATATTCTCTGTGGTGTCTGAGAGTGGGATGAGACCCACCCTGTAGCCACTGTGGAGAGGCTGAGGATCAGCATCCACGGGCAAAAGATTAAAAAGTGGCCAAAGAACTCACTCCAAGGAGCCAGGCAGAGATGCAAAACCAAGTGGAAGAGACCTGGCACACAAAGCCAGCTAGTACTAATCGGAGGTGATTGATGGCTTTGAAATGGTTCTCCCAACAGAGAAGATATCCCCTCATCCTGAGAGGAAGCCATGAAGAATGTAAACCAGCAGTGAGTAGCCATCGCATAAAGAAGCAGTGAGGTAGGACTCTGGGTGGGGAGATGGCTCATGGCATAAAGTCCTCGCTGCTGGAGAACCAGGACCAGAGTTTATCCCAAGCACCTGCTGTGTGGCTCACAACCACCTCTTAATTCCAGTTCCAGGGGATCCAGCACCCTCTTCAGGCCTCTCAGGGCACTACACACATGGTACACATAAATACATAAATATATACATACATATGGACAGACAAAATAACCATACACGTAAAAAAATTTTTATTTGTTTTTTTGAGACAGGGTTTCTCTGTGTAGTCCTGGCTGTCCTGGAACTAGTTCTGTAGACCAGGCTGGCCTTGAAGTCAGAGGTCAGGCTGCATCTGCCTTCCAAGTGCTGGAACTAAAGGCAATCTTTTTTTTAAGAAAAGAATTAAAGACCCTGTTTAATAAATAAATAAGGCAAAAAGGTACGTTTTAGCTTGGTGCTGGCCTCCACATGTGTATGCATGTGCACTATGCACACATGCACACAGATACATACATGTATGCATTTGAACTTATGTATACAGATGTGCCTATACGCTCACAAAAAAATAAATAAATAAAATAAAAGCCAGGTGTGTTGGCTTACACTTGTACTCTGACTATTCAGGAGGCTGAGGAAGGAAAACTATCAAGGGTTTAAGGCTAGCTTGGGCAACATAGTAAGTTCTAAGCCAGCCTGGGCTGTAGCGTAAGATCATGACTCCAGAAACAAACACCAACCAAAAAAACTGAAAGAAGAAAAGGAAGCAGCAAAGCATGAGGCTTGTTTAAATATCCTTTTTTAGATGGGTTCAGATTTTGAAAAAGATAAAACTTACCTTCCTAAAGCATACAGGCTTTTAGGTGTAACTTCAGTTTCTTTCCTGTCAAAGGCCTGTGAGAATTGTCATACTTCCTCCATGCAAATATTTGTTGAGATTGCCTTATCATATGATACCAACTAAAGGATCTTTTACAGAATCGAGTTCTTCCTTTGACATCTGCTTTGAGAAAGGAGCTTCACATTAGACAATCGCTGCCAGGCGGAACCCTCAAACCCCTGAAGTGTAAAGTTTGTGCCACCATTGCCATCCCCCGAAAGATCTCAGTGTCCGGAAGCTCTAGGGCAGTCAGCCATTTCCCACTGCAGCAGGGTTGGCTGAGAACTCCTTTTTAGGCAAAGCATAAAACAGGAGTTGGCTGAGCAGAACTAAAAAAAAAAAAAAAACAAAAAAAAATCTTGGTCAACAGCCCTGGGGCAGAAGTATTACTTCACAGTTGCATTGGCTTCTTGTGGCTGCCAAGAGAGACAGCATCTGGCAGCCATCCTATAGAGGAAGAGGGAACTCTAAGGAAGAAAATAACCCTAGGCATGGCGGCTCACACTTGTAATTCCAGCAATGAGGAGACTGAAGCAGGAGGATTGTTGCAAGTTCTATATCAGCAGCTGGTCCTTGGCTGCAAAGTGAGACCTTGTCTCAAAAAAAAAAAAAATTAAAATAAAAAAATTAAAAATAAAAAAATAAAAGAAGAAACTAGTAATGAGTCCTGAGAGGTAGAAGCATATCCAGCCTGGGACCAGAGCTCTGCCTGATAGTCCTGCCACTCTGTGGGGCCTGGGACATAGCATACTTGGTCTTTAGAATGTCATAGACCTCCCGAGGAAGCATTTTCCATAGGCATTTTTCACATGTTTGTTGATGTGTGTGATTTATTCTGTGTCAGGGGGGTAGGGCACTGGATGTGTTGGTCGCATGACTGTTGTCCTGTCACTTGGAAATTTGGGATAGGAAGATTCTGAGTTCTAGGCTAGTCTGGACTTGAATGTACATATTGAGTTTTAAGCCAGTCTGAGCTACACAGTGAGACTCTCTCTTAACTAAAATCACCGTAAATAATCTTAAAAGGAGAATGTAGATATTAGGGGATCAAACATTCAGGGTCATCCTTAGTTTCATACTAAGTTTCCAGGCCAGCCTAAGCTTCGTAAGACCCTAGCTACACACACACACACACACACACACACACACACACACACACACACTAGATGATTGATAGATAGATAGATAGACAGACAGATAGACAAGTTATGAGATGGGTGTTATAATTATCTACGTTTTTCAGTTGAGAAAACAAAAGCCCAAAGAAGTGGGCCAGTAACAGTTGTAGAGGAGCCAGGTTTCAAACCAGGGTGACAGGCTCCATACTCTTAATGGTTTTCACTGATTCTATTCTCCAACGTGAGAACCAAGAGCCCTACCTTAAGTGAAGGCTTTGCCAGCCAAACTGACACCGGGGGATGGCTGTGCTCTTGTCTCCTCTCCTGGTAAGTAGTATTTTGGGTTTTCCTTCCTTGAACACAATCAGGCAAATGACAGCAATTCTAAAAGGAGATAAATATAAAAACAAGAAGTGAAACAGGGCAGACACCTGAGCCCCCAAGCCTTGCTGCAAGCAGAAAGCCTGCAGAGCCACTGCAAGGCAGAAAGGGCATGTCCTGTTTAGATAGGCTTTGTTTTGCTACATGGCTGCTTATGCATCGAAGTGATAGCAAGTCCTGAGGGTCCTGCTGCCTTTGATGAGTTAAACACACAAAGGCTTATGTTTTGATGTAATCTGATAGCATGTAGTTAAGTCCTAGACAAACTGCAACTGTGCGGAAGTGATAAACCCAACTTCCTGCTCAAAGCCGCCTGAGATAACACTTTCCCTGGACTGGAAGGGAGAAAAGAGAGAGCGAGCAGGGCATGATTACTACAGAATTCAAAAGGAACTATTCTGTTCTTAATAAATAACTTCTTTTTCTTTCATGTGGTCCCAGTAACATCTAAACAAAACAGATTACAGCCGGGTGACCCTATGGTTTTTCCATGTATGACTTGATTTGAACGTATTCATAGGCAAAGTCGCTCAAGATTTCTCTCTTAATGATATCAAAGCCCTGAGTCTCAGGTAACTTCTTGGCCCCATAAACTTCACCGAGATGTAACAAGAAATGGGACCAAGGCTGCAAGTAACTGGCAAGGTGGTGTTCTTAATGGAGCCACTAAAGAGGCCCATTCAGTCTAAATAAACACACGTTGAAATTAATGCCAACTTGCCTAGAGACTGATAGCTGATTCCATATTGCCAAAATGGGGTCAAAGGGGCGATTTCACTGAGTATTTGTGTAGGCTGTGTCATATATAAACAACCAGTAGAAGCCAGGTGTAGTGGTAAACATCTAGAATCCCAGTTCCCTGGAGGGAAAAGCAGGAGAATCCAAATTCAAGGCCAGCCTGGGACACAGGGCAGGACCAAGTCTCAAAAAACAACAAAACAACCAGTAAGTGGCGAATGTGCTGGGACTCTTCCGCTAACATACCTGTCATTCCCTCACGAACTAATGTAACTTTTTTTTTTCATTTAGTTTTATTTCAGTACTAGTACCTTTTCCACTCGTGCTGTATCTATGTTCATGAGCATGTGTGTGTGTAGGTATACATGCCCATGTATGAGTGTGAACACCTGAGGTCAACCTCTGGTGTCCTTTTGATGTTATCTATCTTGTTTTTTGAAGCAAGGTCTCGCAATGGCCGATGAGCCCCAGGCAGGGATCTACCTACCTGTCTCTTTCTCTCCCCATTGTTGATATTACAAACAGGCCACTACATCTGGTTCTTTATTTGGGTGCTGGGAATCAAATTCATCTTGCCAACTAAGTACCTTCCTCTGCCCCTGCACAGCAAATCCTCACTGAATTCCCACTATATGCAGGAAATAGTGGTAAACAGAGGGGGGAAACCCACAACTTAGAATTTTCCAGCATATAGAGGGAGACAAACATTAGGGTAAATTCACAAATAAAGGTATAACCCAAACACTATTCAGTCTCTGAAAAGGACAAAGTGGTCTACTTTTGATGAGGGAGACCTAAGCTATGAAGCAGTGCTCAGGCCTGAATCATTTAGGCAAACTAAGGAAGAAGCGAAGAGCTTCAGAGGACAAGCTGTGACAGGACAGGTGGGCTCTGAGTTGGAGAAGTCTCTGCCTTTGAGGAATTGAATGAATGAAGAGACAGAGGGAATGTCATCAGGTTGGAGAAGCCAGAGCTCACAGGACTTATAGACTACATGTAGGAGCTGGGGTTTAGTCTTAAGATCTGGTAAACATTCCATTAATTCCCCCACCTCCCTTTTTAAAAATGTGTGTGGTGTGTGCATGTATGTATGCATGTATGTATGCATGTATGTATGTATGCATGTATGTATATATGTATGTATGCATGTATGTATGTATGCATGTATGTATATATGTATGTATGTATGCATGTATGTATGCATGTATGTATGTATGCATGTATGTATGCATGCATGTATGTATGCATGTATGTATGCATGTATGTATATATGTATGTATGCATGTATGTATATATGTATGTATGCATGTTTGTATATATGTATGTATGTATGCATGTATGTATGCATGTATGTATATATGTATGTATGTATGCATGTATGTATGGTTGCTTGTGTATGTGTTCTGATGTACTTATATAAATGCAAGCACATGTATGTGGAGGTCAGAAGTTGACACAGAGTGTCTTCCCTGATCACTCTCCATGTTGTACATTGAGGTCTGGTTTCTCACTTGAATCCAGAGCTTGCCAATTCAGCTCATGTGGCTAGCTAGCTTGCTCCCCTGGCTATACCTCCTGGGTGCCAGGACAAGAGGCAGGCTATCACACTGCCAGCATTTACATGTGTGCTGGGGACCCAAACTCCTGTATTCACGTATTCATGGCAGATGCTTTTCTGTTGAGCCAGCTTCCAGGTTCTACATCCCACTAACTCTGCTAACCTCTCAAAGTATTCTGCCTTCCAGGCCTCTTGGTGTTGAATCTCCGAAAGCATGCAGCAGCTTTAACGTCCTTCATTGTGAAATCAAATTCCTATGGGAATTTAGGACATCAAAGTTTTCCACTAAGTTAAGTCTGTTTGACTAAACCTCTAAGTAGGATGGGAAAAAAATTAGAGCTATAAAATAAAAAAAAAAAAAGTAGCGGGGCAGTGGTGGCGCATGCCTTTAATCCCAGCACTCGGGAGGCAGAGGCAGGCGGATTTCTGAGTTCAAGGCCAGCCTGGTCTACAGAATGAGTTCTAGAACAGCCAGGGCTACACAGAGAAACCCTGTCTCGAAAAACCAAAAAAAAAAAGCAATTCGATCCCACGTCATTTTATTATTTTAATGACATTCGAGAATTATAGCATTCTCGCATCTAGGTAGAATTTTTGGAGTATCATGAGAGCCCATTCTTTCCCGTTTTACAAAGGAAGCAATGGCGGGCCTGAAAGCACACTGTCTTAGCCCAATTCCAAGTAATGTCCTTCATCAAATAGCTGTCTCTGAAGAACAAAGTTCAGCACTGCTTCTGAGGACTGGGCTCAGAGCCGAGAGTCTGTGCAGGTTGCTAAGGGGCCTCTGGTCCATCCCTGCCTCCCAGGCCCTTTCACTGAGGCTTCCAGATGGGGTCCTGGTCTGATCGTGCCTCCCCCAGTCTCCTGCAAAGGCTGCCTTCATTGAAGCTTCCACTCTACCTTTTGAGATTCCTCTATTGACACCATTGTGCTGGGAAATTGTGGCGATGTTTTCCCCAGAAGGCCTGAGAACCTGGGGCACCCAAAAGCAAATCCAGGTACAAGCACTACTATCTTGAGCTTTCTCTGTGATTGCTATTATTCCAAAGTCAAGACCCCTGTATCTCTGAGAACACATTCTCAGAGGTCCTTAGGCAATCTGTCCCTCACTTCAAGGGATTCTGATGCGCTGAGTGTGAATAGAGGTTTTTCTCTTCATTCCAAGACTGCTGCTAATGAACACTCCCTGAACACTTCCAAGGGAGGTTAAAGACTTTGAGAATGAACAACCAAAAGGCCTGACACGTACAGAAGCCATCAGACACTAACTACCATTGCTGCTTAGGTTGCTTTGCCCCTGTGTGTTGGACGTGTGTGCACACATGTGCATGGTATGTGTGGAAGCCAGAGGTCAGCCTCAACTGTCATTTCTTTGGTGCTGCCCAGCCTATTTTTTGAGAGAGTCTTTCACTTGGCCTGGAACATGATAATTAGACTGGATGGTCACCAAATTCCAGGGATGCTCCTGTCTTACTAAGCTTGGTTACATGATTCTGGGAATTGATCTCAGGTCTTCTTGCTTGCATGGCAAACACGGAGCCATCTCCACAGACCCTTACGGCAGCTTTCTGGTCTCAGAAGTTTATTCAGTTGACCTTAGGCACAATCTTCTACCACTCTGGGCCTCTGCTTCTCTTTAGGGCAGCAGTTCTCAACCTTCCTAATGCTGCGACAGTTCTTCATGTTGTGGTGATCCCCTCCCCCAAGTTTCATCGCTACTTCATAACTGTGATTTTTGTTAGTGTCTTGAATAATAATGTAAATATCTACTATGTGGGATCTCTGATGTGTGACCCCTGTGAAAGGGTCATTTAACCCACAAAAGGGTATGACCCACAGGTTGAGAACCACTTCTTTAGATGAGTCTCAACAGAAGTCACCTTTAATAGCATACCTTCTAAAACAGAAAGGAGGGAGGCGGAGGATGGGAGGAAGGAAGGAGGGAGGGAAACAAATGAGATGAGAGAGGGAAAAGGAAAGGGGGAATTAAAAAGAAAAGAGAAATAGTTAATGAACAAAAATGAAGGAAGGCAGTCTGGGCCGGTACATTCCAACCTTACCTACCTACAATGCGTTGAGTTTTTGTTGTGAATTGATGCTTAATTAGCTTTCAAGACACAGCCCAACAGAGACCACCAAGAGCCCTTTGCGTACTTAGACTCTGAAATGAGAGACCGTCTTGTGTAGCCACTTTTATTTGAGAAAGTGAAGGGAATGCCAACAGAAAATTTGTTAAGAATTGTGCTTTTTCCTCTAAACCTAAATGCTTTCTATTTGAAGGATTTTTTTTTTTAAGTTGTTGAAATTTGTGAAAAGTGTTTAACATTGCCTGACAGTATTTGATAAATGCTGGTTCTGCTTCTAGCAAAAGAAAACTCTTGACACAGGCATTGGAAAGTCTGGATTCTAGATCTCTCTGTGGCCGTGGTGAACAACCTGGCTGACTGCTCCTAAGAGCAAATTCAGCTGAACCCAGTGGTCTGAGGGGTTTTCCCTGCTGATTTTCTGCAGATGTTTCTAATATGTTAGTGCTTCCATGTCCAAACTGAATTATTTTTGTTAAAAGGGTGTGTAGGGTTGGTGCCGATGCTAAGGTCCTGTTCCCCAATTGGTTCTTGATCTATCAGTAAAGAAGCCATAGGATAACTGCTGGGCAGAAGGAAAAGGCGGGACTTCCAGTCCCCCCCCCCCCCCCCCGGGAAGGCTAGTGGATGGGGGTAGAAAAAAAGTTTTCAACGTGCTTCCGAGGGACAAAAGGTGACCAGCCTTGTGAGATCTCGGGAGAAACAGCCTATCTCCAGGCAGGAGGATGGGGTGTTGAGCTGGCACTAAAGGTAACTGAGCAACTAAAGTTGAGGACAGATTTAGGGTGCTACGCTGAAAGTATTCGGGAAGGCACACTAGCTGCCGGGGATTAATAATGCCCAGCAATTGAGCCAATAAGGCCAGTTGAAATTCAGTAATGTGTGTGTGTCTGTGGTTTTCATCTGTAGATGAATATTAATTTTCGGGGGGGGCGGGCTGATAGCTCAGTCTGCCTGGAGCTTAGGCGGGGGTAGCAAAAGCTACACACAACAAGGTTTTTCACATCTTGTTATGAATCACTTACAGGCTGAGTGTGGCGCTTGTCCTCAGCATCACAAGTTCAAGGTTAGCCCAGGCTAGTTAGTAAGTCCCTGTCTCAAAAGAAAAAAAAAAAGAATGAAGTCAGGTATGGCAGCACATGCCTAAGTCCCAGTGCTTAGGAGGCAGAGGCAGGCAGATCTCTGTGAGTTCAATGCCAGCCTATTCTAAATAGTGAGTTCCAGAACAGCTATGGCTACAAAGTAAGTCTCTGTCCAAAAAAAAAAAAAGTGACATACTTCACAGAGAATGTCTTTTTCCTTTCCTAAAACAATGGGTTTGGGAGCATTAATATTAGAGAAAGTTAAGTGGCATTAACATTTGCCTAAGAGAAATGATTTGTGGGGGCAAACCTTGAGCAGCAGATCCTAGGAAATACCACCTGGAGGAGTCTAGTTCTGCTGTGGTCTGTGACCATCTGCAGGACTGTCTGTCTTCCCAGACTCCGCCCACTCTTAATTAACATAAATCCCAGCATCCTCTGAAGAGGAGACATTTCCTACAGCAAGAGTTCTAGTGTTCCATAGTGTCACTTCCCTGAAGCCTTTTCTTCAAACCACTTTGTTTTGCTGTTCCAACCACTGTCTGCTCTTTTGTTCCAAGTTTCATCCACCCATCAATCCTCCAAAAGGAAGAGGGCAGGGAGCTTTTGTGTAAGATAAAAATTTTGGCAAATGTAATGAAAACACATTCTTAGAGCATCTCTCATTTCAGAAAAACAAAGCGAAATGTATGAATTGTTTTCTGTTTCATGACTTAACAAAATGATTCCTGGCTACAGGGAGGTATTTTAGCCATTATCTACGTAAAACAAGTACTGAATGAAAATAACTCCTTTAGAAAAACAAACCTTGGTTAAGTACCTCCTCTCTAAAGGGCACTGAACTGCCTAAAAAAAGAAAGAAAGAAAGAAAGAGAAAAAAGAAAAGAAAAAAGGAAAAACGGGACAAGTTGTTTTGCATGCCTCCGGCTAATCTATCCCGGTTTTAACAACTGCCAGTGTCTCTGACACCTTCTTAGCCTTTGCCAAATGTGTCTGTGTTAAATGCTCAGTGGATTGAAAGAATTTAGAAGAAAAGAAATAATGGTCTGTGGGTGCAGTTCTGTTGGTAGCGCACTCGCCTAGCATGTGAGAAAATGTCCTGGGTTCCTTCTTCAGCATAGTATACAAGTGGGTGTGGGGACATGCAGTCAGCTAGATCAAAAGTTCAAGGGCAGTGGTGGCGCACGCCTTTAATCCCAGCACTTGGGAGGCAGAGGCAGGTGGATCTCTGAGTTCAAGGCTAGCCTGGTAGTTCAAGGCTAGCCTGGTCTACAGAGTGAGTTCCAGGACAGCTAGGGCTACACAGAGAAACCCTTTCTCAAAAAACCAAAAAAAACAAAACAAAACAAAACAAAACAAAAAAACCCAACGTGACTAATAACTATCAAGCTTTAAAATTGTTTGAGTTTTTTTTTTTTAATGTATCTTGGTATTTTGCCTGAATGTATGTCTGTACCACGCGCATGCAGTACCCATGGAAGCCAGAAGAGAGCATTGCATCTTGATGTTACAGACAGTTGTGAGCTGTCATGTGGGTGCTGGGAATGGAACCCTGGCCTTCTGTAAGTGTGTTCAGTGTTCTTCACTGCTGAAACCCCTCGCCAGCCCCTTCTGTCAAACTTACAATGCACTCTAACTCATGATTCCTGTGTGGGGATAGGGTGGACTGATGTGCAAGCTCTCACAGAGGCCAGGTGAAAGAAACTGCTGAAGGGGGCTCATAAATGACAAGTTGGCCGACCGTTTGTATGTTGTAATACATGCTTTCACAAGAATGTTGATAGTCTCGATTTTTACAACATAAAAGGTACAGATGCATAACATCTTAATAAACAAAATAAATCAGTTCAGAAGTTTGTTGCTTACTCAAAATTATATAAAATTGTGTTTTCTGCCATCAGATGGAATAAATGTCTTAATCACTAATTCAATAACAGAGAAAAAGATAACTTTATATTTTCCTTGAGTTTGGGGGGAGGGTAATGGCTAATACCGGTTGCCAACTCGACACATCCAGCAAGAGAGAGTATTAGTTGAAAAGTCTCCTCCATCAGAATGGTCCAAATGGCATTTTCTTGGTGGCTGATGGATGGAAGAGGGCCCAGCTGACTGCGGATGTTGCCACCCTGTCAGATGGCCCTGGGTAGTAAAAGAAAGCTGGCCTACACAAGCAGGTAAAGCAAGCCAGGAAGCAGTGCTTCTCCCTGGTCATTGCTTTAGTCCCTGCTGTGAGTTCTTGTCCTAGCTTCCTTTCATGATGGACTGCAACCTGTAAACAAAATAGACCCTGACCTCCCCATGTGTTCTCTGTCAGCATCCTGTCACACTCAAAGTAGGACAAGGGGTGTATCTAGACCTTCACAAGAAGCAAGATGTATTAAAAAGGGTCTCACGTAAGGATATGCTGCTTACTAAGTTCCCAATAAAGGCTGGCTATTGTTAGTCATAATAATTCTAGCTTCCTAGGTATGGTGGCACACAGGAGTCTGAGGCAGGAAGGTTGTTGAGTTTTTGGACTACATTGTGAAATGTAGAAAATGATGATGATGATGATGATGATGATGATGATGATGATAAATATGAGCTAAAAGAGATGAAAAATCAATGAACAAAGTGACAGTCGAAAAAAAGAAAGAGCTATGTGGTAGCCATTGAAGCAGTGTAATTAACAGAATTGGGTGGGAAGGAGGAGGAGGAAGAAAAAGAGGAGGAGGAGGAGAGGAGTGGTGGAGGTGGTGTTGGTGGTGGTGGTGGTGAGCTAGACCCCCTTAGCCAAATGGAGCATGGAGCCAGTTTGAGACTGGAAAACACATGAGAAACAACAGCTTTGAGGAAAAGATAAATCCAGTTTGATCCTTATAAATTTAAAGGGGCCTAAAAACATCTGAATATTATCAACTGGGTTACTGGATCAGTCCCTCCAAAATTCCACGGCGAAAAGCCTTGGGTATCCTCCGGTGTAAGGTGATAGAAAAGATGAATTTTCTCAGCAGAGAGCAAGGGAAGGACAGAAGGAAAGGGGAGTCTAGAAGGTTGTTTGATAACTCTTCAGAGCGTCAGTCAGCATGTGGGCTTTCTTGGAAAAAGGAATAACACAGACATCAATCAACTAAGATGAAGCTCTCAGCTCTCAGGAAAGGGTTAATCCACTCTGACTGGTGTCCTTGTAAAGAGAAAACTGGAACAGAGGCATGCGCTCAGGAGAGCAGCACTGGAGGATGGAGGCAGAGATCCAGGTGATGTTTTTATAGGCCAAGGAACCAAGTGCATGGTCCCGGCGACTCCCTCTTCTGACCTCCTGTTACAGCAACTAGAAAAAAGCCAGAAAAATGTGACAGCACCAAGTCAGAAACAAACAAACAAACAAAATCTTCAGAGGTCACAGCTGACAAGTTAGATGCTCTGAGACTAAGAAAAAATGGCTCTGGAAAGGCAATGGAGTCATCGGTGGCCTTGAGAAGAACAGGCTTTAAGAGCAGAAGTGGAAACCAGATGGATAGGAGGAAGAAAACTCTGTAGAAGGTAGGAGGAGTTGAAATGGAGTTACGAGGTGATTACTGTGTTGTGTACTTTCCCGCCCTTCCTACCTCTGTAGGCATAGTCTCGATGTGTTGTCCAGGCTGACCTTGAACCCCTGACCTTAAGTCATCCTTCCACTTGAGCCTATGTAGTAGGGGCTGTGGGTGCATGTCATCATGCTTGGCTCTGTGCAACTACTTCATGATGAGGGACTACTGGAAGACTAAGGTTGCTTGCCCTTTGAGAAAGGGTTTCATGTAGCTGAGGGTGGCCTCAAACTGTGATGCTTCTTATGCCTCGACCCCCAAGTTCTTGGACGACAGATGTGGGCCACCATGACCAGCTGAGCAAAAAGCTGGAGGAGAAGATGCCAAAGAGAACCACAAAGAAGGAAAAGAGAGGAGAGGTTTACTTGAGAATCCCCAAGTAAATTTTACTTCCATTCCCTAGCTACGGCAGGCGTGTCATGCTCTAACTGGATCTGTTTGATCCAGAGATCACAAGTCTTCAGGATATGTAAAGTAGATATGTATTCGTGTTGTAAATATGGAGGTAGAATTCTAATTCACTAGCCGTGTCTATTCTCAAGACCCTGTGAGTTCTCTGAGCTCTTTAATCAAGCTTATATCAAGACCTGAAGAAAGAACAGCAGTTCACCTCTGTGCCTGGCCAAGTGACTTAAGATGGCCGAGCCATTTTCTGTTGGGACCTATGAGAAAGGCAGTAAAGCTCAAATACCCATTCCTTACCGTAACTGTCTGCCTTTGGGCCACTGTCCCGTGGCTAGTACCCAAATCTAAGAGAGAGACTGGTAGTACGTTACAAACTACTAATAAACATCCAGTACAGAGGCAGGTGGATTTCTTAGTTTGAGGCCAGCCTGGTCTACAGAGTGAGTTCCAGGACAGCCAGGGCTAAACAGAAAAACCCTGTCTTGAAAAAAAAAAAAAAATCCAGTAGCTGGCAGGCACTGTACTGAGGTTAGGACAGTTGTGGTAGCTTCTAAAAACATTTTAAAACTGTTTGACAATAATTTCTTCAAACTATAGGGCCTAACTCCCCTTCCTTTCAATATTGGCCAGACTTAATGACTCATCCCTGACAAGCAGATGTAGCACAGGTCATGTTTGACTTCTGAGAATAGACCATAAAAGTCAAGGAATCCATCTTCCTCCTTTCTCAGTAACGATCACTTGCTCTAAGGAAACCAGTTACCATGTTGTGGAGATACTCACGCAGCTCTGTGCTCATGCCCATGTGGTAACCCAATACCATGAAAACGTGCCGTCTTGGAAGCCCTTCAGATGCCTGCAGCCTCAGCCAACATCTTGACTGACTTCATGACAAACCCCAAAGGACAACCACCCAGGCCAACTTCCAAATTCCCAACCTATAGAGGTTACTAAGTGTCTGTTGTGTTTTTTTTTTTCTTAAATAAAATCAAATATAATAAGATAAAAACTAACACATTGGAATTGGACAAAACAAACAAACAGAAGGAAGAGAGCCCAAGAGAAGGCATAAGAAACAGATCCACTCATTCTCACACTCAGGAATACCTTTTAAAAAAAAAGCTGGAAGCCATAATACAGATCCAGAGGCCTGGTACAGAGCCATGCAGGCCCTGTGCATGTTGCTTCGTGAAGTCTCTCTGAGTTTGTAAGAGCTTTGCTCCTGTTGACTTAGAGGATCTAGTTTTCTTGGTATCCTCTATCACCTCTGGCTCTTACAGTCTTTCCGCCTCTCCAAGGGATTCCCTGAGCCCTGAGGGGAGGAATTTTATGGAGACACCCCATTTAGAGCCTTCCAGATCTCTCACTCTGCATAATGGCTGCCTGTGAGTTTCTGTATTTGTTCCCATCTACTGCAGGAGGAAGCTTCTCAAAAGCCTGCTGAGTAAAGGCATGGGTGGATCTGCTTCTTTGGCTTGAGTCATCTGGGGTTGTTTTAACCCACTAAATTCTGAGATAATTTATTAGACAGGAGTAGACACACTGAGAGATGAGATAAACACAGTCCTTGTCCTCATTAACCTGTTACTGAACAAGTGTAGAAATAATGTGAGTGAACCCATGCCATTCAGCAAAGATTGAAAGGAAACAGGAATAAAGCAGGGAGGGAGGGGAGCCAGGAAAGAAACAGGGAAATGGCAGGAAATGAAAATAATTAAATAAATACCAACAGAGTCTACATGATTTAAAGCTTCGCAGTATTTATGACCTGGTCTACTTGATTCTAATATCACAATGTAAAATGTTAGGACTTCCTGCCAACACAAAGCGGGTGGGATGTGTTGCGTGGACTGTATGGGTTGTGACTTGAAAATTAACTTGGAGTTACTTTGTCACCAAAAGTGTGGAATGACTTTTGTTATGGCAAGCAAAGAGACTGCCCCATGGTGATGGATGGGCTCTGGGGTTGTAAAATTCTGTGTATTCAGGTCAGAGGGGTCCATGCTGTCTTAATTATTTTTATGTTGCTGTGATAAAACATCATGACCAAGGCAACTTATAAAAGAAAGCATTTGATCTGGGACTTCTAATTTAAAGGATTAGAGTTCCATAGAGAAAGAGCCAAGGCATGGTGGTGGGAAACAGCTGAGAGCTTACATCTTGATCCACAGACAGGAGGCAGAGGCATAGGAAAGGCTCAAGTCCACCCCAGCAACAAACCTCCTCCAACAAGGCCACACCCTCTAATCCTTCCCAAACAGTTCCACCAACTGGAGGACCAAGTATTCAAATACATGGACCTTGGGGGGGGAGGGTGGCATTCTCATTCATACTACCACACATAGCAGCCCAAACCTCTCACAAACCTTGGCGAATGGTAAGCAGAAACCAGGAGCCTTACGGAATGAACTGCTGTGCTGGAAGCAAAAGAAAGAAAGAAATTGTGTGTGTGGTGGGGGCCCTCCAGGAAGAGAGAGACACAGAGGCAGCCTGATAGCTGTGTCTCATATGGACCAAATGGACTGGAGGGCTTCATACCACGAGGCTAACTATGCCTCCTTTTTACTTACACTAATTAGCTGAACAGCTCCGGTCTCTGAATGCAACCAATCTCCAATAGATCATCACAGCCTCCTCCATGGTCTCCTGCCTGCAGCATGTGCCCTGTCCTGTGTATCCCACTTCTGCAGACACCTCCCCACTTCCCTGCCTTTCCCCATTCCGAGGAGCAACCCTCCTCAGTCCATCTGGACTTGCCTTTCCATCACTTCCCTCTTTACATCCATTAGGATCAACTCCAAATCCTGAAGTCCCCTTGTGTAACTCGCTTTTTCAGTCTCTAAAACCCTTCGCCCAAGTCACTCTGTCTAATTGGAAGCCCATCCCTCCACTCGTCCAGCTTGTTTATTCTTGCTTCACAATAAAGATATAGTCCTAAGTGGGTTTCCATAGGACACACACACACGCACACACCCTTCAATTGATATAAACTACTATTAGAAGGCTTGGCTTTTGGATTCGTTATCTCAAATATGGTCAGGCTTGGAATCTTGAGGTACTTCCCTTTGTTTTTAGGATATAGGCACACATAGTTAACACAAACTGACCCCGTCTGCCTCACCAGACCAATTCTGTGCTACTTCTTTGCTCTCAATGTTTCAGTCACAGGGGACAGCTTTCGGTTCCCTAAAAGCGCCGAGCTCTACAGCCTTGATGCCCCACACTTTCCATGTCTGCCTCTCACTCAGTCCACTGCTTTTGCCAAACAAACTCCTGTGCATCTTTCTAGACTCAGATCAGGCCTCAGCTCCAAATGCAAAATAACCTCCGCGGACCAGGCCCTGTCCAGAGGTATCATTCATGTTCTCACTGACCTCTCTGTGCCTCCTGCCACTGGCCTGATTTCATAAGTACCTAAGTGTCTTAATTAGGGTTTCCATTGCTGTGATGAAACACCATGACCAAAGCAGCCTGGGGAAGACAGGGTTGATTTGGCTCACGCTTCCACATCCCTGTGCATCATCAAAGGAAATCAAGATGATAGGAAGTCAAACAGGGCAGGAACGTGGAGGCAAGAACTGATGCAGAGGTCATGGAACCATACTGCTTACTGTCTTGTTCCTCCACATGACTTGTTCAGCCTGCTTTCTTATAGAACCCAGAATCAACAGCTCAGGGATGCCCCCCCCACAAGTGGGCTGAGCCCTCCCCCAATCAATCACCGAATAAGACAATGCCCCACAGGAATGCCTACCACCTGATCATATGAAGGAATTTTTTTAAATTGAGGCTTCCTCCTCTCTGAGGACTCTAGCTTGTGTCAAGTTGACATAAAACTATCCAGGACACTAAAGAGTAGATAATCATTTGAGGGCAGAAAGATTGGTGGTGCGGTTATGGCGTATGGATACCATAAAAGCTGCTCAACAAATTTTGGAATTACAGAAGGAAGAAGAAAGCAGGCAAGGAGGAAAGAGAAAGGGAAATGGCAGGGGAAGAGGAAAATAATTAAATAACTGCTAATTAAATAACAAAATCTAGATGGTCCAAGGCCTAGTGGTATTTGTGACATGGTGCATCTGATTCCCAATATCTTCAAAGATATGCCGTATTTTTTGAAGCCTACAGGATTACATCGAACTGCAAGGGACTGACCCATGGGTTTTGTTGAGTGGGGTTTTAGTTTTTCTCTTGTGACTAAAGTCTTCAAATCTGACTGAAGCAGCTGTCTAAGGAAGAAGCCTCACACTCCCCTGCAGTTTCTTTCCCTGGTCACTCTTGGTGCCTGGCTTTCTTCCTCCACAGCTGGGGGCTGCCCCCACTCCCAGGGTCCACATTTCCAGGCAGGAAGAAGCGGAAGTGTAAAGGACAGAACACATGTGCCAATTGCACTCTTCGTTTTGTTAAGAAAACAATGGCTTTCCTGGAAGTGCCCCACGCAGGAAGCTTCCACTTATCTCTTACTGACCAGACCTGGACTGTGAACATTCCAGATTTAAGAGGTTCAGAGAGATGCTTGCTCTGAAAAGGGTGTGCGAAACCCTGAGCACAGCCGGAGCTCTGGTAGTGAGCAAGGAAGACCAGTTGCAAGTGTCTACTACACGGCTGTCTCAAGCAGATATGCCAGCTCATTCCCAAAGCTCTGGCATCTCAGAAGCCTACAAGGGAATGATCACTGCTCAAACTTGGATTTTGGTGTGTGTATGAGCGTGTGCATGTGTCCATCTGTGTGTGTGTTCCTGTGTGTATGTGTGTGTGTGTGTGCATGTGTGTCTCTGTGTGTGTTTCTAAGCCAAGCAAATGAAAAATGGAAGTATTCCATCAAATAAGTGGTGGTTGATGTATCTGTAACTTATTTCTATCTAATTAAATCAAATGTGAAAGAGCCTTTCTGTCTTGAAATATTGTTCCTGTTACCATTCACATTTGTCTTAAGAATCCCTTTCAGGTAGGTAGCGATAGGAAGCTTGGGAGCGTGTGTTTAAGACATGCTGCCTGGAGGTGTTTCTCCTTGAGTGTGTAGTTTCCCTGCCATCCTTCACGGAGATATTTTTTCAGCTAGGAAGGGAACAAGGGAGACTCTCCATCAGTCTGCTAGGCTGTGTGCTAGGAAGTCAGAAAGCAATACAAGAATTCAGTAAGATGTTTAGTATAGCCCTTGAGATGCAAACTTGAAGACCTAAGTTCCAACCCTGGAACTCACATAAAGGTGCAAGGAGAGAAGTGACTACACAAACGTATCCTCTGATCTGTGCATGCGCGCGCGCGCGCGCGCACACACACACACATCTTCTCCCCTAGAATAATGATAATAGTAGTTATTTTTAATTAAGAGTTCTAGGAATGAACTAGGGTAGAATTCACTGGTAGAGTGCATCCCTGGCATATGTGAAAAGGTTTTGGTTGAGTTCCAAGCACCACACCCTCTTAAAAAAAAAAAGAAAGAAAGAAAAAAGAGGTGATATCATTTATGAAGGGATGGGTTTTCTCAGCAAGGAAATGATACATTTGCTAACACACACAACGGCCGATGAAGGATGAAGCAAAGATGATAGAAAACAGGACATGCCTTTACAGGAGGAACTAGTTTTCAGCTGGTGTCATTGCCTTGATTAACTCAGTTCATCAAACATTTAGTGGCCAACCCCTCTGTGCCAGGAAATACAGGGGAGACTGGTGCTCTTCTCTGCCTTGCCAAGGCAGGGGACAGGAGGGATGTAAATTTCCCAAGACAAAACTTTGTAGGACACATAAGCACTTTATAAATAAAGATATTATGGTCTGGAAAACTAAACCACTCTATGGTTAGCAGTTGTTATGATTGAATCTAAAATGTACCCCCCCACACACCTCTCCCTGGTTTTCATGCTTTAAATGCCCCCCCCACTCCATTTTCATGCTTTGAATGCTTATTTCCTAGCTGATGGAGCTACTGCAGGAAGATGTGTAACTTTTAGGAGAAGGGGTCTAGCAGTGGAAGTAGACTACTAGAGCTGGGCCTTCTGAGGCCACAGCCAGCCCCTATTTTCTGATGCACTCTCTGCTTGCTGGTCCTCCGTGATGTGAATAACCTCATCCACACACTCCCACTGCCACAATATGAATTACCCCACCATGCCTTCCTCTCCCTATCCCAATGGACAAAAATCCTCTTAAAATATAAACTTTCCTTCCTTCAATCGTGTCTGTCTATGGTAACAGTGTGATTTCCATGGCGACAGCAATGCTAGTATAGTTAACATGTAAGTTAACTAAAGACAAAAGGCTAGGTCTTCATAGCCTTGAATGTGCTAATTACCAGAACAAGACCAAAACATTGCCCAGGAAAGAATCCATCACCCACCAGGACAGTTCCTTTGTTGTAAAATAGATGGATTTCCCTGTTGTTGCTATTGTTTAGTTTGATTTTTGAAACTGACTTACCAAGTGCAAAGTCAAAATCATCTCTAACTCTCAGATATATGGTAGCTTTGCTTGTTGTCACTGAGCATATGCCAGCTGAATGGCTGAAAATCCCCCTCCATGATGTCTTTGCTTCTACCCAATGCTGATCACCCCACTCTGCTCCCACGGATGTCACCCAAGGCTTCTCTCCATACACACTCGACAAGTTGATTTTTGCTTAATAACACATGGTTCTGGGAGGCCCTGCTATGACATCAGATCTTATAGCTTGCAAATATCTCTATAAGGTACAGAAAATAGGTAAGTGATACTCACGGCCTAACAATTTGGAATTAATAGATCTAAACTGGCATTTGCTCCTCTGTGGTTTCCCTGTGTGGCCGCTGGAAAATTATTTCACAACCTTGAGCTTTAGGTTCATTGTGTGTGTGATATGGATAGCTACCTATTGTATCATTGTGATGTCAACTTTGTCACAAAGCACTCAGTGATAGAAAAGTCTACACTGGTATGCTCGGGTCTCAATATGTGCTATGGCTTTCTTTCTGCTAGAACTATTCAATGACTCGCCAAAATAAGAAGCACAGAAGGAAAAGGAAGAGGAATCTGATACAGAGTTGTTCCTTTGGCCACATGAATGTGAATCCACAAGAGGGTTGATATTATAAACATCAAGGGAATTGCTGCTGTTCAAGCAGGAATGGCCCATAAGGGTCACCATGGCAAAACTGGAAGAGTCTACACGGTAGAGACAATACCTGCTGGTTGTATTTGTTTTCATTCAAGTATTCATTTCTTTCTTTCTTGGCCCACTTTTCATTCCATAGTGAATTGTTCATTTCCCATGAGTTTGTAAGATTTCTGTTGTTGTTGATATCCAGTTTTACTCTGTGGTGGTCAGATAGGATCCAGGATGTTATTTCAATGTTCTTGTATCTGTTGAGATTTGCATTTATTTGTTTTTTCAAGGCAGGGTTTCTCTGTGTAGCCCTGGCTGTCCTGAAACACACTCTGTAGACCAGGCTGGCCTCTAACTCACAGAGATCTACCTGCCTCTGCTTCCTCAGTACTGGGATTAAAGTCATGTATCACCAATGCCCAGCTGAGAATTGATTTATTTTCAAGTGTGTGGTCAGTTTTTGAGAAAGTTCCATGAGTTACAGAGAAGAAGGTATATATTTTTGTGTTTGAGTGAAATATTCTGTAAATATCTATTACGCCCATTCTGTTTTCAGTTAACTTCAACATTTCTCTGTTCAGTTTTAGTTGGGATGATCTGTCTAATAAGGGTAGAATACTGAAGTCTCCCACTATTGGTGTGTGAGAGTCAATATATGATTTAAGCTGTAGTAGTGTTTCTTTTATGAACTTGGGTTCCCTTGTGTTTGGTGAACAGATATTATTGGAATGTCTTTGTTCTGTGCAGTTGGTGTTTTGATTATTATGTGCTGAGGGGAATTCTTTTCTGGTTCAGTCTATTTGGTGTTCTGTATGCTTCTTGTATTTTGATAGGTATCTCTTTTAGGCTAGGGAAATTTTCTTCTGTGATTCTGTTGAAAATATTTTCTTTGCCTTTGACCTGGATTTCTTCCACTTCCTATATTCCTATTATTCTTAGTTTTGGACTTTTCATAATTACTCAGATTTCCTGGATTTTTTTTGCATGATTTTTTTTTTTCAGATTCAACATTTTCTTTGACGGAGCTATCTGTTTCTTTTATCCTATCTTTAATGCCTAAGATTCTCTCTTCTCTCTCTTGTTTTGTTGGTGAGGCGTGTCTCTGAGGTTCCTCTTCAAGTTCCTAAATTTTTCATTTCCAGATTTTACTCAGTTTGGGTTTTCTTTATTGATTCTATTTTCACTTTCAGATCTTAAACTTTTTTATTCACTTCCTGTTTGTGTGTGTGTGTGTGTGTGTGTGTGTGTTTATTCACAGATTTCTTTAAGGAATTTATTAATTTCCTCTTTAAGGACATCTCTTACATTCATAAAGACTATTTTAAGGTCTTTGTCTTATGTTTCAACTATGTTGCAATACTCAGGGCCTATTATGGTAGGGTTGCTGGGTCCTGGTGGAGAAATATTATCCTGTCTGTTATTGTGTTTTTGCATTGGTGTATAGGCAGCTAGGTTTGGGAAGACGGTAATTCTAGGTGCTGATATTCTGTCTTGTCTTTGTAGGTGTTTTGTTTCTTGGTTTCTGTTGCCCTCTCTGGTTCTTAGAAGGGTGTGGAAGCTGTGTTTTGCCTAGTAAGACATTCTTCTCTGATTCTGATAGGTGTGGCCACTGGGGATTCTGGGTAAAATGTGTTTCTAGGTATTGGGAGCTGACACTTTTGAGTGGTGACGGGCTGGGGAAAGCTGGAGAGGTCCACAAGAGGAAGGGAAGCAGAGCGTTCCACCAGGCTCTTCTTAGTTCCCTGGGAATGTGGACAGAGAAGGAGAGACCACAACAGGTAATCAGCTACAGCAGGGGTGTGCTGAGGATGAGACTGGGGATGTGGAGGAGGGGTAGAGAGTGACAGTCTGAAGTGCACTTACCTGCTTCTTCTCTGGCAGGCTTGGCTGGTGGGTCTCCAGAGAAAGCCTCCAGAGTTGGGGGCTGGGATGAGTGGAAAGAAGGCTGGACTAGAAGATCTGTGTGATCAGCTGGAGATGGGGTACACGGGGGCTGGAGAGGTGGCTCAGCGGTTAAGACCACCAATTTCTCTTCCAGAGGTCCTGAGTTCAATTCCCAGCAACCACACGGTGGCTCACAACCATCTGTAATAGGATCTGATGCCCTTTTCTGGTGTGTCTGAAAACAGCAACAGTGTACTCAACATATATAAAATAAATAAATAAATGTAATTTTTAAAAAAGGGGGGGGGTACACATCAAGTGGTCCGCTACAGAGATGAGGGTGAAACTGTGGAATTGGATTTGGAGGAGCAGAGGGAGAGGTGAAGGTCTGCAGTTAGCATATCTGCTTCCTTCCTGTTTCCTTTCTTTCTTTCTTTTTCATACTTTATTTACATTTCAAATGTTTCCCCCTTTCCAGATCTCCCCTTTGGAACCTCCCCATTCCCTCCCCCTCCCCCTGCCTCTATGGGGGTATTCCCCCACCCACCCACCCACTCTCCTCTTCCCTCCTTTGCATTCTCCTATGGGGCATCTAACATCCTCAGGCCCAAGGGCCTCTCCTCCCCCTAATGGCTAACAATACCCTCCTCTGCCACATATGTGGCCAGCACCTTGGGTCCCTCCATGTGTATTCTTTGGTTGGTGATTCAGTCTCCAGGAGTATCCAGGGGTCAGGCCCAGTTGCCACTGTTGCTCCCTCCCTGGGGCTGCAAACTCCCTCAGCTCCTTCAGTCCCTTCTCCAAGTCCTCCATCTGGGACCTCACACTCAGCCCTACGGTTGCTGCAAAGTGACTTTTGGGTATTTCAAACTTTTGGGCTAATAACCACTTATCAGTGAGACCATACCATGTTCATTCTTTTGTGACTGAGTTACCTGGCTCAGGATGATATTTTCAAGTTCCATTCATTTGTCTGTGAATTTCATGAAGTCATTGTTTTTAATAGCTGACTACATTTTCTGTATCCATTCCTCTGTTGAGGGACATCTGGGTTGTTTCCAGTTTCTGGCTATTATAAATATGGCTGCTATGAACATAGTGGAACATATGTCTTTATTATATGTTGGAGCATCTTCTGGGTATATGCCCAGGAGTGGAATAGCTGGGTCCTCAGGTAGTATTATGTCCAGTTTTCAGAGGGTTCGCCAAACTGATTTATAAGACGCACAGAGTGGTGACTTGACGTATGTCTCTTGTTGTATGAAATGGAATGATGACTATAGTAAAAAAATAAAAAAATAAAAATAAAAATCAATGGATCTATTGTTTCATAGTTGTTGTGTGCCCTGGGGGTGGAGGGGCAGTGTACACGTGTTTAAAAAATTCTAAAATCTACGCTTCGGAAAAATGCCAGCATGTGTTGCTAACTCTAGCTCTCGTGTTGCACCTAAGCTCTCTAGACTATAACTGTAACTTTGTACCCTTTGCAAGCCTCTGACTTGTTACCTGTAAAACACCAGTAATGACCGGCTGATTGTGTAATTAAAAGAAAGAACATCTATAAAGTGCTTAAAATAGTAAATGGTAAGGTCCAAAACAAATATGAGTTTTATTGCTGTGAGCTCAGTGACTTTGTCTTATAAAAAAACAATTTAGGAGTGCATATAGGCTCCTCATATTAAAAGATAAAATAAAATACAATACTAGCTAAGAGTTACAACCCCATTTTTAAAAAAACAAATGCTTTTATTTATTTACTTATTTACAAAACCATTATTTTACTTGAACCTAAGTTGAGAAATAAGTCCTGGTAATACTTGTGATCTTTGGATGTGGCCATCAGCTGTTGAGAGTATGTTCTGTTGGTTTTCTGTCACTATAACAAGATACCAGAAGTAAAGAAATTACAAGAAGATTGCTTTGATTCCGGTTTCAGAGATCTCAGTGTTATGCTGAGGAAGCCATGTGGCTCGTGTGCATGCGGCAGGGGAATGTTGTTCACTTCATATTGTCTGTCCATAGAAGAGTAAAAAGGAGGGATTGGGATCCAGTGACTCCTCCAAAGAGCACACCCCTAATGACCTAACTTACTACAGTGAGGCCCCACCTCCTGGAGGTCCCACCACTTCCCAGTGGTGCCACAAGCAGTCAGTCAAGTCATTAGTCTATGGGCCTTTGAGGAACATAAAGGGTCCAAACCATAACCCAGAGACACCGCCTCCTGCCCTGGCTTTCTACAGAATGCTATTCTCCACCTGGTTAAAGTGAGGATCTTTGATTCTCCAAAATCCCATGATGCGCCACCTTCTTGTTCCTGATTACTGGCCTTTCTTATGGACAGCTATGAGGGGAGGAGGGTAAATCAAAGTTAGTGAGTAAAAATAAAAGGAAGATTCCCAATAGTAATCACACATAATGAGAGCAGCTGACATTTAAGAAAAGAAAGCTGAGGACCATTCAAACTTAGAGGAGACTGAATAAGGTTGTTCTTAGTACTAGGATCAAACTCAGGAGCTAGTCCAAGCTAAACAAACTCTACCAATGAATTACATTCCCAGCCCCACCCTACCCCCACCCTTTGAGACAGGGTCTCACTACCTTGAATTCAAACTTGATAACTACTTCTAATATTGAGACTGCACGTACATTCTACCACACCAGGCTTGGACAGGCCTGACACTTAGGCTGTGGTTAGGAGACACACCTGGCTGAACACATCTTTCCATCCAAAACAAACATGCGTAAGATGGTGGATCTATGAATGGGCAAGTGTTCAAGGCCCACTTTTACCACTTGTTATATGACCTTGGATAACCCAACTGCCAGTGTCTCTCTGCAAAAAAGTGAGATAAATATGCCCGTTTTACAAGGCCATGAAGAGAATAGAGCAAAGCAGTGTGTGCAAAAAGCTCAGGACAACGCCTGCACATATGTGTGCTCGCCAAGGGGAAGCTATTAATACTCCGTATGCAAAACTGAAACAGTGAGTGTGTTATGTACAGAAGCCTTCTGGGTTTATCCTTTGAGGGCTACACAGGTGGTATTGTTTTCTTCATCATTGTAAGTTGACTAAATGAAGTCTAAGAAATAAGCCAGCTGGAAACTGTCACCAATTCCTATTCTTTTCAGTTGGGGACCGGCAGGAAGTCTCCTGTGCACCATGAACCATCATGCATGTCTCCTGTGCTGCGGGTCTTTCCGTGCTCAGTGTCAGCAAAGCCTCGAGGCACCGGGAGCTCCGCCTTCATAGTCCACCTACCTATGGTGTGGTGGGTTAGCAGCAGAAGCTGGGAAGATGGCGGGGCCCTCTCCTCCTCACTCTGCTGTCCAGGGAGGGGCCGAAATCAGTAAGGCTTAGGCTGGATTCCAGCTCAGGTGAGTCCTCTATGTCAGCTGCTCTGTATTCTCTCACTCTAAATCCACAACTTCGGCTGAAGAGACGGGAGAATATTTAAGTAAGATGGCTTCAACAGGGTTCATCTTTGATCCACAAGACCAGGACTTGGCTCACAGTTATTTCTTGATCTCAGCGAAGCTTAATAAAGGTTTCAATAATTATTGTCGAATTGGTTCTTAAATTATTACATATCTTTGTCTGCCTGTGTATCTGTTTGGGGGGGGGGGGTGCACTTGACACAGTGTGTATTCCGGGGGTTGGAGGGGGATTAAGAAACTTGCAGGAATAAATTCTCCCTTTCCAGCTTGTGACTCCTGGGCATTGACCTCGGCTTGTTGCACTTGGCAGCAAGCACCTTTACCATCTGAGCCATATTGCCAGTTCACTGAATTGATTTTTGTTTTGTTTTTTGAGACAGGGTAGCCCTGGCTGTGCTTGAATTCCCTCTGTAACCAGGCTGGCCTCAAACTCAGAGATCCACCTGCTTCTGCCTTCCAGGCACTAGGATTAACGGTGTGGACCACCACCGCCTGGCAGAATTGAGTTTAATAGGGGAATAATAGTGCCGATCTCCGTTTCCTTTCCACAGTCATAATATCCTTTCATTTATAGCTTAGACTAAAACGACTCTTCAGTTTTTCTTTGAAACCCATAGAGCTGTGCAGGAGAAAAGGCAATAATAGAACGGAAGTTTGACTAAATTTACGAAAAGCAATGTTTTATCCTTGAGAACATGGGCTTTGGGGGATGCTTCAGTGTTTAAGAGAACACACTGTTCTTAAAGAGGACCGAGGTTCAGTTCCCAGTGCTCACAAATGCCCGTAATGCTGGTTCCAGAGAGCTAACTCCCTCTGGTCTCCAAGACTATCTGCATGCACAGAGTGCACATAAACTCACACACACACGCACACGCGCGCACACACACACGCACGCACACGCACACACACACACACACACGCACGCACACACAAATAAAAATTAATCTTTTTTTTAACATGAGCCTTATATACCAGATACTCACCTGAGCTAGGGACACAGAATAAATTGACTTAAGGTGTGTGGTTTGTTTTGTTTTTCCCACTAATCTAGGGTCAAGAATGTTACCTGGCACAGTTATTGAGAAAATAAGATGACAAATATGGGCAAAGCATTTAACACACTGTCCAGCACATAGTAAACACTCAATAAATGGTAACTAACATTTCTGTGCTTTCAAAAGGCTAGGAAAGTGTTTAATGAAAGAAGGAAAGATCATGAAAATGTAGTAAAACCGTGACAGCTCCTAATTCCAGGTGATATATGTGGAGAACTTTATTGTGGTGTTCTTTCAACTTTTGTGCACATACAAAACTCTTTGTAAAATTTTCAAGTTAAAAAAAGAAGCCCTCCATAATTCTTTTCAACTCTACCAATGAAGTCTTGATCTGTTTCCTCAACAAGTATTTATCTAGGCTGGCGAGAGGGCTCAACAGATTAAGGGGCTTGCCAGCAAGCCTGATAACCTGAGTTTGATTCCACACAGTGGAAGAAGAGAACTGACTCCAAATGTTGACTTCTGACCTTTACATGTACCCTGTGGTGTGCATATTCCCCCTATTCTATACCCAAAATAAGTATCAGTAATTTTTAAAGAGAAAATAATATGGAAAGAGGCATGTTTCTCAAATCCTGTAGCCTGGGACTTTGAGTGTTACTAGTGTGTGGGATGCTGGAATCCCTACCCTCAGGAGCTTCTAGTCCAGCTAGGTTAAATAATCATACAAATGCATATGCAATTATTTGCAAACACAAAAATTTGCATAGAATACTTCAAAGAAAGACTTTGATACTGTTAATGAAAAGGGACGTTTGGAGGCAGCTCCTTTGAAGAACTGACAGGAAATCGAAGACCTGAAAAGAGATAACTTGCAGAAAGGAAGGACACAGAGCACCTGGGTGGTTAGTTACTAAAGAGACAGATGCCTAGAGGGGCTGTGGATGTAGCTCAGTTGTCAGTGCCTGCCTCGCATACAAAAAAGCCCTGAGTTCAGTCCTCAGCACTTCAGGTCCATCCCTGTAATCCCAACATTTGGGGAAGTGCAGACAAGATCAGAAGTTCAAGGTTAACCTCATGAGATCCAGTCCTGCCTACACACACACCCACACACACACACACACACACACACACACACACACACACAGAAAGAGAGGGGTGGAGGAGAGGGAGCACCTTGGGGATCCTGTTTGTTCTCAATCTGCTGAAAAACCTCAAAGGGAAATGATAGGCCCAGGCCCATTAGAGAGCTCTTTGATCACAGAGAGCAGACTGAAGGGGCATGTTTGTATATGAATGGATTTCTTTACAAGGATACACACGAAATCAATATAGTAGCGGCCTCTGAGTATGGGAACTGGAAAACTGATAAGGTTAGAGAGAAGCTTAATTTTCATGCTGTGTGCTTGGTCATAAAGAATAATTTTGATTATTTTTGTGCACAGATAATTCAGCCACATACATTTAACACAAGTCAGTGGCATGCTCTTTACCCTGACTCCTTTCCCACTAGACAGTGCAAGGTACAGATCTTAGACACACTCACCCTCCCTAGGGGCAGCAGATTTTATTGTATCTGTTACTATATTTGTTCTTCAGAGTTTGTTGGTTTCTTTCATGGGGTCTCATTCTATCACCGAAACTGCCTTTGTAGTGACAATTCTCTTGTCTCAGCTTCTCAAGTGCTGGGGTGACAGGCGTGAGCCATCACACCACATCTAGTATATTAGTTCAAGGAGCTTCAACCAGCTTAGCCAGAGTGCCTTCATCCTCCAAGTTAACCAGCAATGAGGCTTGGCTCCCCCTAGTATTTACCTCTGGCCTTCCCTTAAGGACACAGCAGGGAGCCCAGCTTCAGACCCAGCAGGCAGAGGAGCAAGCCAGCCAGCCAGAATGCACACCTCCTACAGGTGCCAGCCTCTGGTTCTCCAAGGTGAAGACAGTACTACACCCTGCTGGTGGCATGGGTGACTTCTTACTAGAGTCTCTTCTCTTCTGGCCTGAATTTACTGGCCAGCATGGGAGGCTGAATCACTACCTGCTGGCCCCAAGCCAGGGAAACTGCTGAATCTCAAGGAGGCTCTTTCAGCTAACCAGGGAGGGGACCCAGATGTGGTGAGGCATTTGACACAGCAGGGAAGGTCCTTCGGGGACTAATGGCCTGTTAGATGCCAAATTCTTGGGTTTTTTCTCAAGCAAGGGAATCTGCCTCCCATGGCCACTTGCTCTTCACTACAGAGGAGCCAGGGGAACCTTCTCCCCATGGTCTTCATTTCCTTAGGCATTTTGGGTGTTCCGCTGATGGATTTTTCTATTGAAATAAAAAAAAAATTAACTCATTGTAAGAGAATAACAATTCCTTCTCTCAAAGCCAAAAAAAGATTTAAGCCACATGTCACAAACACATACACACACACACACACACACACACACACACACACAGTCACTATTGAGTTATATAGCAGTCATATGGAAGGTAGACACACGACATATTTCAGCCTAAACCAATGTTCCCTAGTGATTGCTAGACTTCATTCCCCTTATGCCTTTAGAAACATGGCCTTCCAGAAGGCCCAGGAAGGGTGGATTCCAGAGAAGGCTGGAGTTTTGAAAGTCTGTTAGAACCTTGGTTCTTGAGGCACTGCCCATGATCAAAAGTTCAGGAATGTGTCTGGGACTGCATGGATGACTGCTTCCTGAAGAGAACTCTAGGGTGGATACAGGGCTGTCTAAGGACTTATGGGGCATTGCTCCAAGCTTGGGGTGGGTACAGGCTCTGAAGAAGGGACCTTGTGGGAGCTCCATCCTTAGTAAGTAACATTTTGCTTCATGGACCTCTAGACAGCAGCCAGCACCAAGGTTAATCTGTTCTTGGTGACCTGCTTGATGGCTTTCCTCCTTCCTCTTTCTCATCTTATTCAATGCAATTACTGGATGTCGGCTTGCGTGAAGATTGTCTCTGTGGCCTGCAAGAGCTTTACAGACTCGCTGGTGGTGGGACTGTGGGTTATATTTTGGTTCTTCCCCATTTCTCTTTATTTCTGACACAGGCTTACTTTTGCGGTAGTGAAGGATGCCATGGTCCTTTTCAAGTTTGTGTGGGTCTTTTGTTCTGTTTTGTTTTGTGGCATGTATGTGTGCCTCCAAAAACCTAGAAACTATGAGCCTCAAACAGAATTTAGAAACACTAAGGTGTAGGTGCTACAAAGGTTTTGGATTCTCTCTCTTCCCCTTCCTCCCCCCCATCTTCCTAAACGATCAAAAGTTCAACTTTCTCTCAATTCTGCAGCCCTCCATTCTCCACCCCCACCCTCTGTCCCCAACACCTGCTGGCTGGGTCACCCTCTTGAACCATCTTCTTCACTTCAGCTGCCCTCAGTAGATTAACTTTCTAAACTGGGAAGGCAATACTCCACCCCGCTAAGCAGAGGCAGTTTCGCTTAGACAGATGGAAACAGAAATGGGACCACACTCACTTGGTGATTTGCATAGGGCCAGACACTTGCAAGCTGGAGCCTCAGGACTCGGCCAATGCCTTCTTGGAACTCCTGAAAAGCCACCCCTCCTCTTGTGCTCAGGTCACCCCTTAAGGACTACAGCTAAATGATTGGGGGTGGGGTAGGGGTGTGGAAGTACACCCGAGAGTCACACCGCCTTGATTCAGCTTTTCATGCTGCCTCTTCAGCTCTGGAGACTTGAATAAATCACTTCATTAAACCTCTGTGCCCTCAACTACAAAGTAGTGACAGCGTGAAGTGGATGGGATTGTGCCCGTGGCATCAATGGAAAGTGTACCGTGCACCCGAGCTATCACTAACATTAGTGACTCCATTATTCCTTTCTCAGGGCTCTCAGCACTCATAGAAGTTTCTCAAACCTAGATTTCTGTTTCAGTTGAAAAAAATACTTATCTGTGGGTACAACGGCGTATGTTTTTAGTCCCAGTACTCAGGAGTTTGAGTCATGAAGGATGACTTGAGTCCAGGAGTTCAAGGCTACCCTAGGCAGTACAGTAGGACCCCAGATAAGAAACAAAGCATCCATTTTCTTGTAGGATGATTAGAAAAATTTTGTCTAGATTTCATCCAAGGTGTCACAGACATCAGGGAAAAAGAATTCCTCGTTGGTTGTTAAGCTGTCCTTAAATAGTTGCTCAGAACAGTGTTCTGTGCATAGAATAAGAAAGAGGAGAAGAGAAAAAGAAGCTAAGGATGGGACAGTGCAAACAAAAGATCTTATTGCAGAAGGTCAGATGGCAGAGCCATCCATGAGGAAGAGCCCCTGAAGGAGGTCAGGCATCTTAAATGACGTCATGGACAAAGCTGGAGAGAAAGCTATGCTTGGTTATTTGAGATTCATAATTGTACATCTAGACTATGGTTCTCAACTAGAGGCTTGACTCCCAGGGAACATGTTGAAACATGTAAAGATTTTTATCATGCTTGGAGATGGGGAAAGGGGCTTCTGGTATCACTAGGCAGAGACTCAATATCTTACCTGTCCAGGACAGCCCCCTACAACAGAGCTGTCCAGCCCCAAATGCCACTGGGGTGGGAAGTCCTGAAATGGTGACTGTCTGATAAAGAGCTTTTCGGTGTTTTTAGATACTTTTGTCCCTTACAATAAGCAGTGTTCTCAGACTCAGTTCACCACGGCATCACCTCTTCCTGCCATCGTCTTCCGGGCTCCCGCTCACTCTCCTAACGTCCTCATGTCTTTCAAAGGGGAAAGGAAGCAAAACGAAGGATGCAGCAGCTATGTAAGCCAGTGGCTTTGTGACATCACAATAAAAATCCCAGGCCCAGAAGCCTCCTCACCAATGCCCCTTTAGATAAGTCAACACTTTCCACTCAAATAGGCAGCCAGTCCCGGAAGATTGCATGAAAAGAGCTTCAGCAATGCCCCCTGAATACACACACACACACACACACACACACACACACACACACAAAGCAACACTAAAACAACAACAAAAGTTTATCAAGATATTAATCAGAAAGGGTTTTCTTGGCTCTTAGCGAATGCATCTCAGCAACCAAACAACAGAGGAATGTGACTACTGCCTGATGACCCTGCTAACTCAACACTACTACACTGTGGTAAACTGATAAATTTGTTTAAAAGAATGTTTGCCTCCCTTTACTATATGACTCTTTTGGATGTCTTTTTCTGAGAGGAGGAGCCTAGCTTCCAAGAATCTAGAGTTCAAGCAAGGGAGGCTGCTTGGAGGAACTGAATCTTCCATGTGAGTGTATAGTCCCGGACTCCAGCCCCTTGAGGACGTAAGGCATATCTCTTCTTAGAAGCTGCCTTTCTGCTCACATCAGATGGAAGAGGAAATGGAAAAGTCTTTCCGTGAAGCCAAGAGCACAAGGGTGGGGAAGGGAGGGTGAAGGGAGTGGTACTAGGATGTTTCTCCAAATACAGTCCCTCTCAGAACTACTTGACTCTGGTAGCTAATGCAGGGCTGAGATGACTCGAGCAAGCACAAATGGCATTCCAGAAAGTCAACTACTACAAATCAGGAGTTTCAGAAATGTAGTAGCTTGGCAGCATCTTTAAGAGCCATTGATGTGCAGCAAGGCTGAAAGGGGTGGGTTAAGAGCAGAACATATGCTGGGCATGGAGGTGCTGGCCTTTAACTCCTACACTCATGAGGCAGAGGCAAGGAGACCTTTGTGTGTTTCAGGCCAGTCTGGTCCACGTACTGAGTTCTAGGCCAGCCAGAGCCACATAGTTCAGAGCCTTTCTCAAGAATTTCAGGGCCAGTGAGATAGTTCAGCTCAGAAAAAGCAATTGACACCAAGCCTGGCCACTAAGTTCAATCCTAGGAACCCACATGATGGTGGAAGGGGAAGCCCCACTCCCAAAGGTTATCCTCTGATCTCCCCTCTGTATGGTGGCATGCACACGCTCACGCATATGCTCACACATATGCATGCATGTTCATATGTGTGCATTCATGTGTACACATAATTAATGTAATAATATTTTAAAAGACCCGAGCATTTGAAAAGAGTTGGCGCTGGGATCAGATTTAATATCTCAGTGGCTCTTGAGAGCTACTGCTCCTTACCAAGTACTTTTGGACATTGTGCAAGGCACTCTTTCTCTTTGGTTCATTTAATTGTTGCAACAGCCTGCGAGGGCAGTTTGCTTATCCATCCCTGAAGTGCAGAGGAGGGAAGACTGTGGAGACAGGGGTTAGAAGGAATGCTATCAAAGTCTACCTGTATGCAGACCTGAATGCGTGGCAGGCAAGGTGGTTTACCAAGACCCAAAGAATTGTATAAAAGCACCAGGAGAGAATTTAAGAAGCTAAAACCTGTAAGGGAGGGAGTAGCTTAGACACTGGGGTCAGGCAGCAGGAATCTGAGCAGTCTGACTGCAGGACCATCATCAGAGGTCTAGAGTTTGGGTGTGGGATGCAGCTACTTTTGCAGTAACGGGATCAATACGGGCATTCATGTGTTAACAGCAGATCGAGGGGTCACTACCTCTTGGGCCCTGGTTTCTTTGTGCTAAGTCAGTGGAAAAATATCTGAAATTGGTCCGCATACAATTTTAGGTCAACTTTGAAATATTGATATTAGCTAGGCTGGGTAGTAGTACACACTTTTAATGTCTGCATGCAGAGGCAGAGGCAAGCAGATCTCTGAGTCCGAGGCCAGCCTGGTCTACAGAGCAAGTTCCAGGACAGCTACAACTACACTTGACTCAAAGAAAAAAAAAAAACTTTTTTTCTTTTATGTAGAGAAAACCTGTCTCAGGAAAAAGAAATATTGAGAGTGTGGTGGCTCACACCTGTAATCCCAGATTAAAAGCAGGATAATCAGGAATTTAAGGTCTTCTCTAGCTACATATAGAGTTCAAGGTCTGTATCAAAATTAGAGCAAGAGGACACTTTATAAAGTCGCGTGCCCTCTTTGCAGAGGGACTGTGCTCATTCTGTCCATTACTACTCTTTTGCAGATGTGCTGCTGAATCCAGCACCCCATTACTTTATAACAAAGAGCAACCATTTTTCTTTCCCAGTGGTCCTCTCATGAAACCCACCCAGATTGATCTCAAACTCCTAGAAGCAAAATAAGTGATTCTCTACCTCAACCTTCCTAGCAGCCAGGACCCAGGCATATGCTATGGCTACCAGATGACATAGATTTTCCCCAGGGAATCCAGCTAGAGTGTAGGAATGTTGTTTCATTTTCATTGTGTTTCTTTTTATGATTACTTTCTGTTTATGAGTGATGCTGGCTTCTCACTTACAGTCACTGGGTAAAGTTCTCTTTAAAGATGAACTTATTTTGTAAGTTATTGGATGTAAAGAACACCAGTTAAATGGGAGTCGGCAAGATCAAAAGCAACCTAAAGGGAAAAGGGGGTTTATACTTCCAGGTGACAGTCTATCACTGTGGGAAAGACAAGGCAGGAACTTCAGCTAGTCACATCACATCCACTGTCACGAACAGAGACAAATAAATGCATCCATGCTCGCTTGCTTACGCTAAGCTTGATTTTTTCCACTCCTGCCCAGTTTGCCTAGGGAATGGTACCACCAACAGTGGGCTTGGTGTTCTCATATCAATTAACTAAGATAATCTCCCACAGACATGCCCACAGGCCAACACCAAGTGGACAATCCCCATTGAGACCCCCTTCCCAGATGATTATAGATTCTGTCAAGTTGACAATTAAAACTGATCATTGCACTTGTACTTTGGAAGGTAATAATAAATAACCTTTGTCTTCCAACCACACACACACACCCATAGTCGTGGATCTGAGATGTATGCTACTGAGTTTGTGCTTAGAACTAAGAATTCAAATTAAGCTACCATGAGCTGTTAATATCACAGGTCAACTTGGCTATGCAAGAATTTTTGGGAGCCATAGAAAATTAGGCCCTTGAGGAAGGGAGACCCTAGGGGGCTGAGGAGGCTGGAATGGAGTGTGTAAATCTCAGAGGGATGAGAGGACCACCCTGAAGGGCACCGTGTCACTTTCCCATTTTGATCCAGATCATGCCTGCTAGGATGAACATGAACCAATCAACTGGCATTTGTGAGTAGCAACATTTAGTTCATTGTTAACTTGGTTTGAAGCATACTGGGCATCAAAGGATTTTTCTAACTGCTTGATATGAACTCATCACCCAGACTGACTTTTTGTTTGCTTGTTTTTGTTTTTGAGACAATATTTTCCTGTGTAGCAGTCTGGAACTCACAGAGATCTGCCTGCCTCTGGTTCTCAAGTGCTAGGACTAAAGGTGTGTGCCACCACACTCAGCTTCCAGACTATTTTTTTTTAATGCATGTCATGTTCACTTGTATGCAAGTTCATGTATGTGCACATGTGTGGAGGCCAAGGGACAGATGTAGGTGTCATCTTCAGGAAACACCATTTACCTCCTTTGAGACAAAATCTCTCATTATCCTGGAGCTCCCCAGTTAGGCTATCCGGCTGGCCAGAAACCCCAGATATCTGCTGTCTCTAAAGCCCAGAAATGGGATTAGAAGTGCAAGTCTCCACACTCATTCATTTATGAGGGTGTTGGGAATCAAATTCAAGGACGTGAGTTGTAAAGCAAGCTCTTTATTAACTGAACCATCTTTTCAGTCCAGACTGGCTACTATTAACATTTTGAACCTAATTTCGTGATCCAACTCTGTTTTGAGGGGAGGGTGGGAAATGAGATTTTGTTTTGTTTAGGGATGAGTGTACATGTGACATTAGCCTGTGTATGTACAGGTGTGCCCATCTCTGGAACCCAGAGATCAATGCCACGTGTCACCTCTGACACCTCTACTTTGTTTTTTTAAAGACAGTGTCTCTTAGTCAGGGTTTCTATTGCTGATGCAACATAATATCATGAGCAAAAAGCAAGTAGAGAGGAAAGGGTTTATTCAGCTTACACTTCCACATTGCTGTTCATCACCAAAGCAAGTCAGGACAGAAACTCAAACAGAGCAGGAATCTGGAGGCAGGAGCCAATACAGAGACATGGAGGGGTGCTGCTTGCTGGTTTGCTCCCTATGGCTTTCTCAGCCTGCTTTCTCATAGATCCCAGAGCACCCCCAGTGACACACTTCCTCCATCAAAGCCACACCTCCTAACTCTTTCAAACAGCACCACCAACTGGGGACCAAGTATCCAAATACTCAATACTGTAGGGACATTCTCACTCAAACCACTAGACATGGGGGCTGAGGATTGAGCCTAGATGTACACTATACACACAGGGCCCTCTCCCCTTTGTAAAAAGTGTTAGTGGTGTTGCCCTCCGGGGGTTATGGGCATCTAGTGAACAAGATCTTGGACTTTCCTCGGGTCTGCCCCACTGAACGTTAGGGCATGCTGAGATCCTGACTTGAATGTGCTGTTACAATGTATTGGAAGATGATTGGGTCTTGAAAGAAGAGTTCCAGAGGTGGAAGTAACGTGTCTGTGCCCTTATAGGACCTTTCTTTCCGTCTTTCTCTATTCTCTACACCTGAGGGCACAGTGTGAAAATAGTATGTATCAGAGAGCAGCCTCACTCACTGCTGGATGCAGCAGCTCCTCGATCTGAGGCTCCTGCACTCCAGAACAGAGAGGAATATACTCAGTCTATTCTAACTCAGTAGCGTTAGGACAGACCAAGCAAGCCAACCGAAGCAAACTGTGTGGTATGCACACAGAGACACACTGCCACCATCTCTGCTGACTGCCACTCAGGGTTCTACTCCACAGGGGTTACCCCTGCTACTGCTGCTGGCCTGCACTTCACTCCACCTTGCAGAAGCCTCAGACCCCTCCCAAAGCTTGACTTCCTTTTCTCTTTTATTCCTGATCTTCTTTTCTAAAGCCAGAGTAAGACTGACTGGGCCCCTCTCATAAGAACTCTTTGAGGGCAAGAGAATGGTTTACACCATCTGTCACTCCAACTCTAGAGAATCAGGCACCCTCTTCCTGCCTACACACACACACACACACACACACACACACACACACTTTTCAAATAACTCTTGTAACACATTAATCATAGAGCCCTCATGATCCTTTACAAGTCATCATATGTTATGAATAACAGTGATAGCAATAACTAACGTTCGATCAGTGATTATGCCAGGCCCTCTATTAAAGGCTTCATAGACCTTGGTCCTTTAGCCCCATAGCAACATTGCAGGGCTATTGCTATGGGTACTGTGGTGATTTGAATAGGCTCAGAGGGAGTGACACTATCAGGAGATGTGGCCTTGTTGAAGTGGATGTGGCCTTGTTGGAGGAAATGTGTCACTGGAAGGAAGGGGGCATGGTGAGCTTTGAGGTTTCAGATGCTCAAGCTAGGCCCAGTCTCTCTCTCTCTCTCTCTCTCTCTCTCTCTCTCTCTCTCTCTCTTTCTCTCTCTCTCTCTCTTACTGCTGCCTGCCAATCCAGGTGTAGAACTCTCAGCTACCTCTCCAGCACCAAGTCTGCCCGCATGCCGCCATGCTACTGCCCATGACAATAATGGACTAAACCTCTGTGACGGTGGTTTGACTACTCTTGAGCCATGAGAGTGGCACCATTAAGAGGGTATGACCTTGTTGGAGTAGGAGTGGTCTTGTTGAAAGAAGTGTGTCCCTGTGGGGGTGGGCTTTGAGGTCCTATGCTCAACCTCTGCCCAGTGTGGAGGAGAATGCCCTCATGGCTGCCTACAGAAGACAGTCCTCTCCTGGCTGCCTTCAGATCAAGATGTAGAACTCTTGGCTCCTTCTCCAGCACCATGTCTGCCTGCAAGTTGACATGCTTCCTGCCATGATGATAAGGGACCAAACCTCTAAAACTGTAAGCCAGCCACAAGTAATGCTTTCGTTTATAAGAACTGCCTTGGTCATGGTGTCTTTTCCCAGGAGTAAAACTCTAACAAGACAGTCATCCTAGGCTATGTGGGGTGTTCAAAGCCGGCTTCTGCTACATGGCTCAAAACTAACAAACAAAAAAAGTCTAGACTGTTTAAGAACTGGTGATGTGGCTCAGCTGTCACTTTTGCTTGCCTAGCATGTAGAAGGCCTTGAGTTTGACCCCTAGGGCAGGGAGGGATTTAAGAGATTGAAGGAGAGAAGAGAAAGAGAAGGGGGGAGGGAAGGAAGGAGGGAAGGAAGGGAGGAAAGGAAGGAGGGAGGGAGGGAAGGAAGGAGGGAAGGAGGGAAGGGAGGAAAGGAAGGAGGGAGGGAGGGAAGGGAGGAAAG